>JAFVLL020015854.1:0-13398 GCA_021397915.2 Tor tambroides | reverse complement strand
CAGTACAACAAATAACTAACAATAATGATAAAACAACAACAAAAAAGTTTAAATGAAATCAGCAAACAGCAAAACAATAATCCTATAACAGTAACCGCATAATTTATTCATGCTGCAATGCTTGCTGGGAACTCACAAAGCCTTAACATTTCAACAACATGAAATTCTTTGTTCAGACAACTGTGTTTGACTAGTTGGGACAACATTTGGGGTAATTTTGTTGGTCTGACAAGGGTTTTTATGTAGGTTCATGAAAATAGCATTTTTTAGTATATGAGACTCAAAAGGTTTCGTAAATGGAAAATGTGCAGTTGCATTTTTTACAGTGTAAGGACATTATTAACTGTCTTTATATTTACTTTGAAAGCTGAAGCTCGCGATTATGGTGAGGGGTGTCACATTTCCGATGCGTGCTTGTGGTGTTCGACCAATCACAATGCACCGTGTCAGCTGGCCAATCAGAGCAGACTGCGCTTGTCGGAAGGAGGGGCTTTGTAGAAAATGACGCGTTTGAGAGAGGCGGGGCATAGAGGAACTACAATAATGTACAGTATTTGAAAAATGTGTTTTTTGAACATTAAAGAATGTCAACATATTCTGTTACACCAAATGCACAAAATAATGATCTTTAAAAAAGCATCATATGACCCCTTTAAAAATAAAACTGATCATTGATCATTTAAATGAACCGAAAGATAAAGTGAAACGTAAATCTTCACCAGTCTGTGTGTATCAGAAAAACAACAGAAAGCTGAAAATATGAATGAAAATCTGGCATGAAAGTGTGAGGAGAGAAACCTCAATATCAAATGATTTTTACATGCAGAGTTGCAGACATGCAATAGCACAGTCTGTGCAAAGAGCCCCAGTGCTTTACTGATGGATCTTGCACACTTATTATTTTTCCTGAACTCATTTAAAGGCATCACATTAGTTGTTTTAAACACAACCTTATGCATGCATTATTTAAAGAAACATTTTTATGGAAACAAACTCAAACTACATTGTGGTTGAAATGCAAATAAACAATGCAACATAAATTATTTGGATATTAGGGATAGAATTCAATTGATCTTGGTAACTGCAAAAAACATGTCTGACTGAATTGTCATTTTAAATAGAGTCTGTTAAAAAAAAAAACCCTCATGGCTACAGATTTGATTAATTCCTTAAGATAATATTCAAAGGATAATGAATGTTTCTAATATCTTTCCACTCCCAATGCACCTGAGTGTTTTTGATGAAAATATGGAAATTTGACATGAATTAGAGCCATGCGAGTCTTCTTATAAAAGAAATTCAGCTCTGTGGATCCAGCGCTCCATCACTGCACTAATGTAGCCCTGTAATATTAATGCACAATTCCCAAGAGCTTTATTTATTCAGATCTCATGAAAACACACAGGGTTTTAGACTTCAAGATTAAAAGCATTCCTATTATTATCGATTATACTTAGGGTTAGGGATTTGAACAAACTCTTGACACAAAGTAAATATAGATAAATTATAATAAAAATAAATTAAAAAAACTATTATAATAAATAAGATTTAAAAACAGTACAGAAAATATCTTACATAATATTTTAATAATTTTCTTTGTATTTAGTCCAATTACAACATAAATACCAGTTATTTAATATTTAAATGTCTTTATAAAATCACATTTACATTTTTTACATTTTATTGAGAGCCATAGTTTTCACAGTAATTATTTAATAACAACTAATAATAAATGCTTTTAATTTCTTAATAATCCTAAAAAAATATTCTTATTTATTTCTAAGTGTTGAATGGAAATGAAAATCATTCTCTTTGGGTTTATACTAACAGCACAGAAATATTTTCCACACAATGTTTTAATAGTTCTAAATGTACTAAATTGCTTTAGTACAACATAAATGCCAATTATTTAATATTTCAATGTCTTCATATCATCAAACTTACTATTTTCTTTTAATTCTATTAAGATATATATATATATAGTTTTAACAGTATTTTAAATTAAACAAAATCTACAGTGAGGGAAAACATTATTTGATCCCCTGCTGATTTTGTACGTTTGCCCACTGACAAAGAAAGTATCAGTCTATAATTTTAATGGTAGGTTTATTTGAACAGTAAGAGACAAATAAGAACAAAAAAATCCAGAAAAACGCATTTCAAAAAAGTTATAAATTGATTTGCATTTTAATGAGTGAAATAAGTATTTGACCCCTTCGCAAAACATGACTTAGCACTTGGTGGCAAAACCCTTGTTGGCAATCAGAGGTCAGAAGTTTCTTGTAGTAGGCCACCAGGTTTGCACACATCTCAGGAGGGATTTTGTCCCACTCCTCTTTGCAGATCCTCTCCAAGTCATTAAGGTTTCGAGACTGACATTTGGCAACTCGAACCTTCAGCTCCCTCCACAGATTTTCTATGGGATTAAGGTCTGGAGACTGGCTAGGCCACTCCAGGACCTTAATGTGCTTCTTCTTGAGCCACTCCTTTGTTGCCTTGGCCGTGTGTTTTGGGTCATTGTCATGCTGGAATACCCATCCACGACCCATTTTCAATGCCCTGGATGGCTTCAATGCCCTGGCCCTGATGGTGCATGGCCCCGTCCATCGTCTCTTTGGTGCGGTGCAGTAGCCCTGTCACCTTAGCAGAAAAACACCTCCAAAGCATAATTCCACCTCCATGTTTGATGGTGGAGATGGTGTTACAGGGCCATAGGCAGCATTCCTCCTCCTCCAAACACGGCGAGTTGAGTTGATGCCAAAGAGCTCGATTTTGATCTCATCTGACCACAACACTTTCACCCAGTTCTCCTCTAAATCATTGGCAAACTTCAGACAGGCCTGTGCATGTGCTTTCTTGAGCAGGGGGACCTTGCGGGCGCTGCAGGATTTCAGTCCTTAATGTCGTAATGTGTGACCAATTGTTTTCTTCTTGAGATCATTGACAAGATCCTCCCGTGTAATTCTGGGCTGATTCCTCAATGTTCTTCTGATCATTGAAACTCCACGAGGTGAGATCTTGCATGGAGCCCCAGTCCGAGGGAGATTGACACTTATTTTGTGTTTCTTCTATTTGCGAATGAACTGTTGTCACCTTCTCACCAAGCTGCTTGGCGATGGTCTTGTAGTCCATTCCAGACTTGTGTAGGTCTACAATCTTGTCCCTGACATCCTTGGACAGCTCTTTGGTCTTGGCCATGGTGGAGAGTTTGGAATCTGATTGACTGATTGCTTCTGTGGACAGGTGTCTTTTATACAGGTAACAAACTGAGATTAGGAGCAGTCCCTTTAAGAGAGTGCTCCTAATCTCAGCTCTTTACCTGTATAAAAGACACCTGGGAGCCAGAAATCTTGCTGATTGATAGGGGATCAAATACTTATTTGACTCATTAAAATGCAAATCAATTTATAACTTTTTTTTAAATGCATTTTTCTGGATTCTTTTTGTTGTTATTCTGTCCCTCACTGTTCAAATAAACCTACCATTAAAATTAGAGACTGGTCATTTCTTTGTCAGTGGGCAAACGTACAAAATCAGCAGGGGATCAAATAATTTTTTCCCTGTATTTTATTTCTTATTTCTAAGTAGTCTATAAATAAATTTGAATGGAAATGAAAATGTTTTTCTTCAAGTAAATATCTAATAGTACAGAAAATATTTACAGATCATATTTCTTTAGCCTTTAGTACAAAACACAACGTTAATTATACTAAATACAATTATTTAATATTTAAATATGTTGTCTTTATAACATCAAACCTTCTATTTCTTCACACAGCACAAGCAGGTCTTTATATATACATATTTGTATTTTATGAACGCTGAATGCGTTCTTTTACCTATTCATCAAAACACGCTTCATAGCATGCATGCATATTAATTCACACACATTAAACGTTTCATAAGCAGTCCATCATTGCTGTAATGAAATGTTTCTGTGGCAGGGTCCATTGGATCTGTACTGGCCTGGCTGTGTGTATGTGTAGAGTTGATTACAGTCAATTACAGTAAGCTTCATTCTTTATCACTGCATCAGTAAGCGAGAGCGTGAGCCGTGGAGTCCTGAAACAGGCAGTCTGCCACACTCCACCTACCTACTGCATCTGTCATCTGTCTCTGTGTGCTAATACTCCTCATCACTGGTGCTAAGACTGCAAAAAATGAATGATTTACACAGTATCTGCTGCTCTGAAATCCTTCGGATGCAAAAAAACGAAGTATTCGGACACTTAAAATGCCTGAGTGTCACTGAATTAGATATAAACCAAGAGGCATCTGCAAACAAATGATGCATGAGCTTTTCTCAGAAAATTAACATATTTGTAATTACAGTATTTGCATTATATCATAGCTAGTAGCATTTGCATTCACTTACTTGCATGGTGTGTGGTTTAGGCCTTACAAACTATATGAAAGCAAGTGAAAAAGTGTGCGAACAAACCGGTGTCTGAAAAGCTAAATGTTAGCATGACACTAGCTCAGCTGTTTTCATTATAGTAGAGCTTTTCCAGAAACAGTTTTTCCACAAAATACAGTATGTATGCAGCATTAGGAAATCCTAGTGAATCGGTTTCTTTCAGATGTTTAATCTAAATAAAATATCCACTGATCAAATAAGACTCCTCCATCTATGCAAGCCAAATACTAATTGCGACTTCATATTTCACAATTCTCTTTTTTTTTCTTAACAATTGTGAGTTTGTGTATGCAAATTTGGACTTTATTTTTCATAATTGCAAGTTTATATCTCACAACTGCAAAGGTCCTTGCACACTGAGTCTGAAATTTTTGTATGCGTTTTTCTGTTTGTGTTTTTCGTCATCCTATCCGTCAACCTTTCCTATCAAAATGCTACAGATGTGAAAACAGAAAATCGAACCTAGTCCGATTTTTTTTATGACGGGCAAAAGTTTCATAGGCAGTGTGTAAATGTGATTGACACAATGTAAGGTCGTATTTATTTTTTAACGTACGAAAATTTCAGACGAGAATTTCAGACTCAGTGTGCAAATACCTTTAGATATAAACTTGTAATTGTGAGTTTGCATCTTGCAAATCTGACTTTTTTCCTCAGAACTGCGAGTTATAAATCGACATTGAGGTTTTATCTCACAATTCTGATTTTTGTTCCTCGTAATTTCAAGTTCTCCCAAGTTGGACTGTTCACACAATCACGAGTTTACTGTACATGAACTTTTTATCTCACAATTTGAACTGTTTTTCTCATAATTGCAAGTTTATATCTTGTAGTTCTGAGTTTATATATTTCATTTTTTTACTTAAATAGTGTAATTCTAAATTTATATCTATCAATTTTTTTGTTTAAATCTCTGATTCTCACAATTGAGTTTAAATCTCACAATTATGAGGAATAAAGTCTGATTTGTGTGATATAAAAAAGTCAGAATTATGAGACAAAAAGTCTTTTATATGTGTATTGCATGGTGAAAAATAAGCTTCCATTTCTTCCCTTCTTTTCTATAAATCATTAATAAAATGATACTGTTTGTCAGTAATTGTGTTCATCGAATTAAAATCCTGTATTCTAATTTTAGCAGTTACTTTGTAAAATTAAGTTCAATATAAAGGTAGATGTTTTGTGCCAAATTTCTGTAATTTCTGAATTAAATAGTATATTTTAATTTAAATTCAAATATAAAGATATTGTTCCCTTTTCTCAGAAAATGAACATTTTTGCAACTGCAGTACTGCATTAAGCAGAGCCATTTGCATTCACATACAGTACTTGCATCTTGCATGCTGTATGTTTTCAGTTTTACACCCTGTCAGAAAGCAGTGGAAAAACACCAGAAACAGTGAAAGCCTAAACTTGAATCTGAAAAACTAAACTCTAAATTCTGTCTATTATGTTTTGTATCTGGAGAATTGTGACCGGATGGTCCGTTCTTCTTCACTAAAAGTTGCTGAGGCACAGCTGTAGTTTAACAGTGTCAGCTGGCCGATGCTCTCAGTATAAGAGCTTTAAATATAACTCTCACTGATGGCCGTCTCGAGTGAGAACTAACGCACGGACTCGCATCCGCTGGCTTCACGCGGCACAAATAGCTCCTCTGTGTAAGGTGCCACTGTGTAGGTTTCATATTACTCTGTATTAATTTCTACGCAATTATATCATAAGCTGCTACATTGGCATGTAATTTGACACAGAGGAAAAGTTCAATCCCTTGCAGGCTAGTTAATGGAAAAAAGTTCAAGGTATTACTCATATGGCAGGCCTACATTATGTAAAGAACAGTGTGAAGAACCAAAAGTAGTGATGCTACTAACTTAACTACAGACATTTTTCAATAGTGTGACACTGTAATATAGTGAAAAGTTCTTTGGGGAACCAAAAATGGTTCTTCTATGGTAACATTGCAAAAACAACCTTTTGGAAACTTTACTTTTAAAAAAAGTAGCTTAGCTGGTTTCATAAGAGTCTAGTTTTTCCATAAACAAGCTAGATTTTCCACAAGTATGTCACATATGCAGCATTAGAAAATCTGATTGCTTTTAGTGAATCAGTTCGTTTAAGGCAGGTCACCTAAATAAGTGATTCACTGCATCAAATATAACTCAGGCATTTTCTCTTGTGAAGTGAAATACATGAAATATATGATAAAATGATACTGTTTGTCACTATGGGTTATATAAATTTCTGTATTCTAATTCTAGCAGTTACACTCTTAAAAATAAAGGTTCTTTCTTGGCATTTATGGTTCCCTGAAGAAGCTTTAACATCCAATATTTCCATTGCACAAAAGGATCTTTATAGTGCTTTTTTTTTTAGAATATTAAAATGTTCTTCACGTTAGGAAAAAAAAAAGAAAAAGACTGTTTACTAAAAGGTTCTTTGAGGAACCCAAAATAGCCCTTCTTTTGCATTCATTTAAAAGAGTGATTTGACTGTACTAAACTACAGCTTAGTCTGTATTAAACTAGTTTGTAGCTTGTCACACTACTGTACAGTTTAAAAATAGCTTCCTTAATGTTGGTAAAAAGGGGGAAAGTGTGATAACAGGTTAGAACGTATGACAACAGTGACATCTGATTCACTGAGAAACATTGTTGACAGAATTTACAGGAGTAAAAGCCTCTGGATACAGTTCCATTCTTTGCTTAACTGCATTAAAACAATGCAAACAACTAGATTTTTACATTTTCTGAACAAAACGTGAGTGGTGCTTACCAATGCAAAAGTCACGCTGCAATGCTAGGCTGTTGTGGGTGGTTGCCACGTCAATTCTATGCAGTTACTAACATGTTCTGGGTGTTTTTAGCACATTACTATATGGTTGCACCCCCTCTATGATATTCTAGAGTAAAAACTGTCCATGAGAGATTGCACATCACAAAAGTAATGTCACACCTCTTCTCAACAACCTCATGACCACAGGATGAGTTATTCACCGAAGTTTAATAAAGGTAGGGGTTTGTTCAAATCCCTAACCCTGAGCGGCGATAAAAATAATGCTTGCCTTAGCAAAAAACACTAATTAGCATGTTTCGTTCACTGCATTTATTCTCATTACAATGTGCAGAGCATTGATAATGTAGTTTCACTTTTCACTGTTTCAAATGCAAGATTCTTACAGACTAAAATATCACTAATTCATCACATAATACTGTATAGTCGTTTTTGAAAGAAGTCTCTTATTCTCATCAAGGCTGCATTTATTGGATGAAAATACAGTAAACCACTAATATTGTGAAATATTATTACAATTTAATAAAACTATATTTTTATACACTTTAAAATGTAATTTATTCCTGTGATGTCAAAGCTGAATTTTCAGCATCATTACTCCAGTCTTCAGTGTCACATGATCCTTCAGAAATCCTTCTAATTTGCTGCTCAAGAAACATTTTTGATTATCATCAATGTTGAAAACAGCTGTGCTGCTTAATATTTTTGTGGAAACCGTAAAACATTTTTTTATGATTCTCTAATGAACAGAAAGTTAGAAACAGCATTTTATTTGAAATAGAAACCTTTTGTAGAATTATTATTGTCTTTGTCAATTTTAATTCATTTAATGCATCCTTGCTGAATAAAAACATTCTTTATAATTTATTAAGATAAAAAAAAAAAACTTACTATCCCAAACATTTAAGCAGTCGTGTATGTTTACTATAAACCCCTTTAGTAAAAAATTTTACCACTGAAAATGGCTGTCGAATGAAGTACTGCCTTTTGCTTTTCTGGCCCTAAATGTCCCTCTGGCAACATGAATAGTTAAAACCAATCAAAATAGGGAGATCATCATTTCAACAGAAGCCCGTTAAGTCATCCTGTAGGCTAAACATTTGAGCATAATTAAATTACTATAAGGCAGACTTTATAATAAGGGGACATTTGCTTGATTCTTGCAGGCTGGTCCTGGTGTGAATATTAAAACCCCAGAGTACAGTGAACTTGATTTATTCTGCACTTCTGCGGTTAAAGTGAGTCAGAAGCTCTGTGCCAAAACATAGTGAACTACCTAGCCTGCATTTTAAGGCATCATCTTGATACTTCTATTGTACTATTTCATTCAGTACTGAAGAATAATGCAGAATCTAAATAGAATTGACTATTTGCCCTGATATTTTAGTGTATACTGTGTATATTTGTGCTTAGAGTATTGCATAATTAGCTTAGCAACATGCTAATGCCAAATTCTGCAGACATCATATTAGTAAAGTAGCTGAAACAGTCCTGAAGGAGAAATCAAAGAGCTTGAAATGTCAATAATGAGGAAATTGCATAAGCTCTGCGTCTGCTGTGTTTATTCATGAGGTCTCTGCCCAATATCATGACTATGCTAATGAGAATGCAAATACACAAATAAAGGTTTGTTGAACTTTGACTAGTCCCACTCACAGTCCGTTTACTCAATGCCTGATATATATTGCACACAAAACTGGAAAGAACTTCCTCAATCCAACAAACGCCATTACAGATGTAAAGGTTTTAAAATATAGTAAAATTTAGGAAATGTAGAACATGTAGTGAAGTGCCTTTTCCAATCTTCATTCCACTCAACAGATATTTTCCACTAATTATTCTGTAATGTTTGTAAAGACTACAACACCATTATTTGATATGCTGTACTTTTTTAAATGTGTGTGTTATAATCTATTTCGAATAAACCTTTACCTTAAAAGCACAAAAAATAAATGAAATTTATGGTTACACAAGAAACTGGTGTTCCTTCTTCCTCTTTTACAGTGTCTATGATAATCTTTACAGCAAAATATACATTGTCCGTATTGTAAAGATGCAGTGACACACTTCAATATGTCTGTGGACATTAATAACAGACAGCAAAAGTACTGAATTCAGCACTATAGTAGCCTATTCCTATAACATTATGAGACTGTTTGGACAGTTAGTCTATGATAAGTTACATTTTTTAGACGATTATTTTAATAGTTGACTTTCATAGTCAGGTAAGACGCCATATTGAATTTAACGCGGCTGAAAAAGAGGCTGTGAGTGATTAATCTTTATAAAGGTCCGAAAAATCACGTGATTTTTACAATTCATAACTTTCAAACGTTTATGGAGTTTTTTTCTACTTAAAGTTTTTTTTTTTCGTTGAGACGTTTCGTCAGTTGAACAATCGCTGTTGTCAAACAACAGTAATCCACGGAAGGCTCGTACTTTTACAGCCTCGTTTTCAAAAAACTAAATACGGCGCTGAATAAGGTCTATTGTTGAAAGTGTTCCAACAACTCCAAAACAATTATTCTGCCAAACGGAACAAAAATCAGGAGAAAAAAAAAAAAGCATTAGGAAAGTGTCTTTAATTGCCAAACAAATTGAAAACAAATTATAGGTGGAAATCAGACACATGTAGGCCTATTCTTAAAAATCACTTTTCAGGCTTTGACTTTGAACCGACAGAGGTCAGTCGCAAGTTACTCAACCCAGTTAGTCATCTTTCTCTATTTCATCACATCCTATAGTGTAAGTGTTCAAAGCGACCATTTATGCTGTCCTTAAAAACATTATGCAATAGCATAACAGGCTACAAGAGCTGAACTGACATTATTCAACAAAATATAAGTTCTCTCCTCATAAAATATCCAAATGCAAAACCACTTAAGCGACTATTAATATTAAATGAATTAACAATGACGAATGAATAATCAGCGCCCCTCACTCAAGTGTACAAAACAAGCTATACACTATTTAAAACTATTAAGTGACCGCTGAAGTATTGACGCGCCTTCTATTGCGGATTAGTCACAGATGCACCGTTGCAAACGGAAGCAATGGCTTTAAGCTCATTCCCCCCCAAAGTGGTGACATCTCCCACTCAACTACTTCACAAAACTCAGAGGACAGACACAAAGTGTGTCCAAATGAAAGAACATTTCTCGTACTGAGCATCTGAGCCATTTCACACACACAGTTCGAGATAATTCCACTAACCAGTGAGCTTCCATGCAGCGGGATGCACTTGCAATAGAGACCCTGCACGGTTTGCAGGTACTTAAACAGATTGTAAAACGCCATGAGGGGGCAGAAGGGTCTCTTTCCCTTCCCTCACGAGCACACAGAAACTGCCTGACTTGGAGTGATAAAATGACAGCAGTCCTCCACCTGCATCAGCAGCAGCATCAGTGGTACTCTAGCGCAGGAGGACGCTGAGGGAGGAACACGGGGGATGCAGCAGAAATCCATCAGTCCTCTTACCTTGAAAGGGAACATATGACATGTTCCAACGGCATTGAACGTGTTCTCCGTGCCTCTTCAGTCTCTCGACATGCAGAAATATCCTTCAGCAGTCATATGAAGCGAAAAACCCCTTGTGCTCATGGACTGCGTCGACGCTGGAGCGATATTCCCGTGATGCGAATGGAAAAACCGAAACAAAATCATCGTCCATGGTCGACGAGAGCCATTGGGATGATTACAGCCCGTGTATCACATCACATATCACACACGCGTAAAACAAGAGTGATGAAGAAGAGGAGAACGAAGGGAGAGAGAGACGGAGAGAGAAGGGGGCGGTGAAGGGAGCGTGCGCGCGCGCAAGTGTGTGCGCGTTTACCAGTGTAGATCGATCTAAATGCACTGTGTGTACGTCTGTTAATGTGATGTGATATAATTCCCCTATAGAGTCACATGACAGGGATCAAAATACTATAGTTTGGTATTTCTATGATGCCATCGCTGTTGATTCTAAGTTACACAATGAGTAGACAGTTCAGCTGAACCTCGATGTGAAATTTTAACCTCAAATATTAACTTTTTTTTTTAAAACCAGACTCAAACTACAGACTAGCCAAATATTATTATTTCGCTTTCAGTGTTTTTTTTTTTTTTTTTTGCAGTATCCTATTAGCTAAGGCAAAGTATCACTATTAGACTGCTATATTGCTCACAATTGGGCATATTTGAATAATAGGGATTTGAATAATAAAGCAGCCATAATTCCTCAAATCATGCAACTTGTTGAAATGACATGATTTTATTTTACTTTAAGGTGATCAGCCTCATGATTTTTGCCTGGTAGATGAAAAATGTACAAAAAAGTCCTAATGAAGGAGAAATTATCCATAACCGATAGAATTTTGACTTGAGTCAGCAAGCAACCACCTAGTAACGCCCTAGCAACCACCAAGAACACCTTAGCGACCAGAAAGCAACACACAACCAACCACAGTGTCGGTGGGTTTCATACAAAAAAGAATCACTCAAAAATTCTTTAGAAAATGTAAAATAAGAAACTGTCAAACTACTTATAGGTGTTGTAAACCAGGGGGTTTAAGCTGGGATCTGTGGAAAAGGTTTGAAAAAAATAAAGTGTGTAAAAAAAGTTAAAAATGAATTAATAAAAATAAATAAAAATAAGATTAAATAAAAAAAAAAAAAAGTAAGGTAAAATATAAAAAAAAATCACTAGGCTATATACATAATACATCTAACAGTACTGTATTATGATGAGTAGAAAACATATATAATTAATAATTTTTCACAGTATAAATTGGATCTTCATGCAAATATATTGATTTTAGGATGCAGCCTCTCATGATCATATTTGGGGATCAGTTGCATCTAAAAGACCAAAAACTGCTGCTATAAGCATTTTTTTATGGAAAGACTTCATTTAGCCAGTCAGAAGACTTTGAGTCACTCTCTGCCTGTCAATCAAATATGGAAAGCAGGAAGCTGAAAGGGTTTAAGTTTATATATATATATATATATATATATATATATATATATATATATATGGGCTCGAATTGAGGGGGGATGGCATCCCCCTGGTCGAAAAAAATGACAAAAAGCATCCCCTCTGTAAAACCACCATCCCTCGTTACCATCCCCTTTGGATTATTAATTTTGTATTACGTAAAATTTATCATGCACATGAAATGTTAAAATTCTCTACTTATGATGATTCACGAACTAAATAACGGCGATTGGCCAATCAGATCTTGGTACTGTAACAAGCTGCTCACGAGCAGAATCAATTTCGTCATTTTTCGCGCAAAATGGTTCAATCCCAACTTTTGAAATTCTTTAAAAAGAAGACAACAGAAGATATGATTTTTCCTTGATTAGACATTCTCCTGAGTCCTGACAATGTATGTGTGACTGTGTGAGGGACTGAGAGACGATAGGAGAGCTGACATTATCCAACTTTGAGAAAAAAAAACGAAAAAAAAACGTTTTGAGTGTCCAAAAGCATTCACTGCGCGATGAAGCCCATTAGAATACAGTTAGAATGCCCTTATAATTCCAGCAAAGAAACAAAAAATACCCATGTATGAGTTTTTACGTTTTTATATTCATTGCACAAGCAATGTAGCCTACTTTTCTGTACTTTTTCGCGAGGCCGCGAACACAAATGTGCTATTTGTTTTATACAACAGTGCATAGCAACATGGTGTTTCATTCATCCATGAATAAATCAGTTTTTGAACAAATAGAGTGAGCCAGTGATTCAACGGTCCATTCAGATGGTCTCACTTGTTTCGTTTCTATTGAATCAGCCGCTTTGAATGAATCATTTGATATGAATGATTCAGTAAGTCATTTATTAAAACAGGGACTTGCTGCCACCTACTGGCGGTTTTATTGTCATTTATTTATCCATGGCAGACCTAAACCAGCCAAGGTGCCAGCACAAAAACACATTGAACAAAATAGTTTAATTATCAATACTGACCAAAATTTCTCAATTTCAGGCCCCAGAAGGAAGAAAAAAACAAAAACTTATAAACAATAGTTCATTTAATAAGGCTAATTTTTCATCAAATAAAAACCTTTTTAAAAATCAAACCAATTTTGTAATCATTGTGTAAAATTAGCCACAGAACCAACAACCCAAACACCACCCAACCCCCCCAATTATATATATATATATATATATATATATATATATAAACAAACAAACAAACAAA
>JAFVLL020015853.1:0-24386 GCA_021397915.2 Tor tambroides | reverse complement strand
TGCATATTTTTTTTTTTTTTTTTTTTTTTTTACAAATTTAAAAGATTGCAGGTGAAATTTATATCAGAAAAATTGCAATTAGATTTTTTTTCTTTTTGGTATTTTTATGGTGCCTTTTTCAGACCAGGTCCCTTTTTCTTTTCTATTTTTTTTTTATTGAAAAGAGGGGCTATAATATTCTTCAGAAATTCTTCTTTTCTGTTCCAGGAAAGAAAGTCATATGGATTCAGAACGGTATGAATGCAAATAAATGAAAACATTTCATTTTGGAAACTATTCTTTTAACGTTCTTTTAGCATTTTTCCCTGAGCTTTACATTTGTTCGGGCCTCATTGGTAGAGTATTGTCAGAGATGAGCTGTGTGTGGCTTACAGCTGGTCAGGGCAGCAGCTTCATTTAGCTGCTCATGTTTGGTGGTGAATGGCGGTCCCTGGACCCCCTGGCGACTCTCTAATTGCACAGACTTGTGTATCCGGAGAGAGTCTTGACTAAGAGCAGTCAGGCAGAAACCCCTGTGCCATCCCTGTGCCACCACACACACAAACGCAACAAAACCATCTGCCTAACACACACACACACTCAGCCGTCAGCTGTCTCAGCCACTGGCACCTGCTGCCCTGTGTGTGTGTGTGTGTGTGGGATGCGCTGCTGAATAGTCCCTGTCTCAGTTACGCTGGGAGTCTGTTGGACGGGCTGTAGATTAAGACCTCAGTGACAGCGTAGCCCCCTGTAGATTAGAGAGAGGACCGATGTAGATACAACGTGCAAACACACACACAAAAACACACTCCAGGTTGCTCTAAACAGGCTGTTAGCAGTCATGGGCTTGTCACATATTCACTGGCTTTCAGGAATTTGTTGGCTGATTCAATTTGATTTTTTCCCTCACTTATTCTATTTATATTAATCAGAACCAGTGAAATGAAGCATATCCTTCCACAGTCCTGGTTATTTTATGTTAATGGAGATTCAGGGTGAAATTAACAACTATCACCTGCTAAAAGGCTGGTTCTTTTTGCAAAATAATGGGAATTTTTGTTTATCTTGCACTCATACATATATTGTGTTTGTTTATTTTCAGCTACAGAGGTTTCAACAAGTATCAGTCACACTTTAAAATGTACATTGCATATTTTCTGATCCACTTCATATAGTTAGAGATTTTATACATTTTTAATTAGAGATAACAACAGGTACATTTTAACTTTTATTTTTACTTATCAACCATATTGGTTAAATTAAAGTAAATTTCCCACTCTGGATGTTTGAAATACAGTTGTTTCATCTTAGTCTCAAAAAGCATATTTTTAGAAGTCTCTTTTTTAAATGTTTCTTTGAACCAACAATTTTAGTTTTTCGTGAAGTTTATCACACTCTCTGAACCTTAGAATAAAAATGCTGCTTATATGTTAATGATCTCTGTTACGATTAATTTGAAAGAATGCGGTGCTAAAATGTTACCTTGAGATGTTTAATACCAGTTAACCCACAGTTTACAAATGTAATCTTGAAAATAATATTAACCCAGTGTATAACCCAAGTATTAACAGTGTGAAACATGGGTCCTATAGTAATGTTTGTGATCTTCCTATTGCAGAGGAAGATGAGGAGGAAGAGACCCCACCCCCTCAGCCTGAGGTCGAGGCAGAGAAAGAGAAACCAGCAGAGAAACAAGATGAGGAAGGTAAAGTATTGAATACACCTCATGTACAGTGTCCTACCAACTCCAGTGTAATACATCATTGTTGTTTTAGTATCATTAATGTACTATCATAGTTTTTGCAAATATTTTTTATTTAATTTTTATTTTTTCTGTTTAATTTTAGTTTTAGTCATTTATTAGTTGGTTTTAAATATGTTTGTATAGTTTCAATTTTGATTGTTTTAGTATTTCACTTTAAACTAAATGAAAATGAGAAATGTTGCCTTGGCAAATAGCTGAAATTATGTTTTATTTATTGTTATTTTAATGTATTAAAGTATTAATCAATTAATTAATTAATATTTATTTATTTGTCTATGTTTTTTTAACCATATATATATATATATATATATACACTATTATCTAGTTGTTTATTCGCATGCCTATTATTAACATATTGGCTGTTTATTAGTGCTTATAAAGCACATATTCTGCATGACAATATTCTACATCCCTAATCCTATCCAATACCTAAACTTAACAACTACCTTACTAACTATTAATAATCAGCAAATTAGGAGTTTATTGAGGCAAAAGTCATAGTTAATGGTTTGTTAATAGTGAGAATTAGACCCTAAAATAATGTGTGACCATTTTTGATTTAATGTTGGTTTAATGGAAACACAAACAAGCTGAGAAATTTATGTAAGGAATATTTCACAACAGACTATTGCAATATTGACAGTTTAATGCACACAATTTAGTGCACCCTGCTTCAAGTCGTGGACATGTTTCCACCCAAAGTGTGCATTAAATTTTCAATCGTTTAGTGGTTTGAAATTCATTCTTCCATGTGTTTAGATTTCTTTTGTGTAGAACTACTTTCTTACAATAACGATTAAGTGTCTTGCGGGGCTCAATACTGAATTGACTAGAACAACTTGGAACTGCTTCACAGCCGTGCAGTTATGGGAAATTAAACACTATTTAATTAAACACTTTGGAACATTTGTCAACCACGAGTTCAACAATTCTGATATATAAATGCAATTCATTTTATCCAATTACACGCTTGCCATTGCTTCCTTTCTGTTGGTGAGTGTAGCGCCCCCTCATGAGCTAACAGAGGAGGAGAAGTTGCAGATTCTGCACTCGGAGGAGTTCGTGGAGTTTTTCGATCACAGCACACGAATCATGGAGCGCGCTCTGTCTGAACACGTGGATGTTTTCTTCGACTACAGCGGCCGTGACATGAAGGAGAAAGAGGGGTAACAGTCAGCCCTACTCACCTAAACAAAATCACAAACCAGCTCATGTGCCCTGTTTAATGTGAGATTTGCCTCTGTGTGTGTATCTAGTGAGATGCAGGCTGGGACCAAACTGTCTCTAAACAGGAAGTTTGTTGATAGTGGCTAATTCCAAACAGCGTTGTTCTATCTGGATTGGTCCCCACAGGTACGTGATGACCTAAACTTCATATATGTCAAAACTACAAGTATAAATATTGATTTTCATGAAATATTTAAGCGTTGTTTATTTATTTATTTATTTTTTTCAGAAACATTCGAAGCCTTTATTTTCATTGCATTATAACATTTACAATACCAATTAAATCTGGGCTCAGTAAGATTTGTTTTTTAAAGAAATGAATCTTTTGAGCAAGGACACATTACATTAATCAAAAGTATCATATAAGACGTTTATAATGTTACAAAATTAATAATGCTCAAAATTCTCATATTAGAATATTTTCTGAAGGATCATGTGACACTGAAGACTGAAGAGTAATGATGCTGAAAATTCAGCTTTAACATCACAGCAATAAATTAGATTTTAACATATATTCAAATAGAAAATACTTATTTTAAATGGTAATAGTATTTCACGGTATTACTGTTTTCACTGTATTTTTGATCAAATAAATGCAGCCTTGGTCATAAGAGACTTCTTTCAAAAATGTTTAAAATCTTACTGACCCAAAACGTTTGAACGGTAGTGTATAATATATAACATATACAATGATATAGCATGTGAGATTAGACTGAAATGTTAGTTTTACAGTTTATCAACACTGCTACTACTGTAATTAAGTAATGGATATGTGTTATAATAGGGTACAGTTAAACATTTGGACATGTCTGACACTCTCTTCAGATATATTCTAAGGAGATAAAAATAAGAACACTTCAGTTTCATATTCATAATTCGACAATCACACACATTTATTTATCATTTGATGTTCACCCTCTTCACATTTTCTCCAAATTACCTTTTGCTAGTCTTCAAAATGAACAAAAGCTTTGCTACCCTTGATATTCTTGAACATCTGCTTGTTGATATATTTCACAATAGTAAATGTGAAATAAATAAAAAAGAGGAATTTCCCAAAACCGACAGAAATGGTGAACATCTTCTAAAAACAAGCAAATGCTGTTTAAGCCAACAAATATGAACGTGATGATATGTTTAGAAGTTAATTATTTCCGTTGTATCAAACAGATGATGTCTTGGAGTCTCTGTGTCTAGTTTGATGTAACAGATCTAGAGTATAAACCCTCTCAAACACAATGCACCTCATGTGTATCCACAGCACAAACAGATGTGTGTGATTTGAGAAAGAGCACAAAGTTTAGCAATAAGATTATTATTAATTAACCATACAGCAGTATTCATTTCGGCAGCCATTTTTAGTCTTAGTCTTACTCAAATGTACATTTTAGATACCATATTTAGTCAACCTTGTCCTGTTTTTGTTCAGTCAAGTTTAAGTCAATGAAATGGATGAGTATTTTAGTCAGGTTTTAGTCAAATTTTCATCATGCTGTATAATGGTTAAACTGATCAAAATTATTTTTGCTCAAAATTGTAATCAGATTGTTGTCATTTAAGGAATTTACTTTTGCATTTCAGGTATACCAGTAACACAAATCAATAGAGTGTGGACTCATACATGGTGTATTTTACCTCAGCTTGTGTACTGATTTATTATAGGCTTTTTATTATATAAACTAATACCAAAGACTTATGCAGTCTCTCTGTCTACATTATAAAACAAATGAAAAATATTATAACAGTGAAATTCCAAGTAATTCCAAATGGCAATAGCCTCTATTAAAACAACAGCGGCTGAGTAAGTGCATTTATTCAGCAACCACAATCGCAAACAATATAGTCGAGATCTCATGACCGAACACAGACTAGCTGAATGACACTTTCATTTAGATCGCTAAACTCCAGCTTGTTTGTCGGTGTTTTCAGATCATTGTCAGCTGCGCCTCCGCAACGAGAAGCGAGCGCATGCGCATGGTTGCCAGATTGCTTAAAATAAGCAAAACACTGGGCAGAAAATGTATGCTTATAACAGCGAGTCGAGTATTTGAACTTTTGATATCTGGCAACCACACTCATGAAAGCTCACGTAGTAGAGGTGTGTAGAGCAGTCCGCAATAACATTTTGCCTCCTTTTTTTGATGAAAATAAAAAGAGGTTTTTGGTAAAGTTTTTGAATAGATTTTAGTTGCATCTTATTTTGTCACTGAAATTGCATGTTGATATAGTCTCAGTTATCGTTTATTGATCTTATTGTCGTCTCGTCTTCGTGTCGCCTTAGTCATGGGAAAAAATCTCGTCGACAAACATTTCTCGTCATAGTTTTCATTAACTAAATTAACCCTATTTAAAATGCAGTCAGATTACCCTTTTGAAAAAGTGGTTATCTATGCTATTTGCTTAAATACCATTGATATGTTTCAGTATTGATGTATATTGAATAACAGCTCAAATAAGGGTGTCGATGGGTTACAGCATCAAACCTGAATGCAGAAATTTACTAAAAAAAGTCTTAATTTATAAGACTAAATTAAAAACATGGCACAACTATAATGGCATGTCATGTTACTCCTCAGCTTTTTGGAAAAACTAGCTTTCTTTCTGGAAAAGCTATTCTTTTTCAGCAAAAATGTCATCATTTACTCATCAACATGTCATTCCAGACATGTATGACTTACATTTCAGTCTGAATATAGCACAGGAGTTGTCTATTACTTTTTTGAGTCATAAAGGTTTAGTATGATGTAACGGTAAATTAAGAGTAAATGATTTCTTCTTTTTAGGTACAACTGTTTTTATGTAGCATTTAGTTTGTATATAGAATTATTATTATTATTATTATTATTATTATTAAAAAATATATTTTGTCCCTGTGACAGTTTTTGGCTTATTTCCCATGCATGTTTGTAACAGCCAGCCCAAAAAAGTGAAGAAAAAAAAAAAAATTTAAATAATAAAAAGTATGTAAATATAAGTGAATGCTTGTTGGCCAGAATAATCTGTAACCAGACTTGATGCTGGAAGTCAAAAGTTATTCTTATGTAGTAAGAAGTCTAATTCTCCTGACTTGTACACATGTGTTTACAGTATCCAGAGTTGCTGGTCGCCTCTTACAACAACAATGAGGAAGCCCCGCATGAGCCTGATGGAGTGGCTTTGGTCTGGAACATGAAATACAAGAAGACCACACCGGAGTATGTCTTCCACTGTCAGGTACACACACCTGCCTTCAATCAGCAACGACTGACTTCTCACTCCTCCCCTGAAAGCCATCCCACATAACATGATTGTCATATACAAACACCTACACACCGGCCTGAGATCTCACGGGTGGGCTGCAGCCGGATTTCCTTCCATCCTCTCTTCCTCTCTGTATCTCATTCCCCCCCACTCTATGATTTCACTCTGCTGGCATACAAACACACACTTGTGATACAGTTCAAAATCTCTCATGTCATCACAAAGCCATGACTTTTTCCTTGCATGGATCTCAAAAGAAGAGGTTTTGAAGACTGATCAAGCTTCTCTTTTCCATACAGTAAAAGCATATAGTGGTTATATCTGTAAAAGTAAAAAATGTCTTTGTATGGAGAAAAAAAAACTGCATGTTAACATTGTTTAAAAGCTGAATGTCATGCAGGTTTAGAAAAACATTATGTGAGGGATGAAATGTAAGCATAGAGTCAGTAACATTTTCTAATATTCAGTACTGAATACTACTTAACCTTCCCAGTACATTTAAAATCCGCATACACCTTTTGCATTCTTCGGGTCAGTTTTAACTTAAGCATATAAAACCTTCATAACGTAATAATTTTCAAACCATGTTAAAACAATATTTTTTGAAGAATTTTAATCAAATATATCATTATATTTGATTAAAATCTTGAGAACATATAAAATGAGAATTACCTGTATAAACTGTTTGACTTCACTTGATACTCAAAAACAGTTCTTTTCTAGCCATTATTCTACATGACAAACAGTACAGAAGCAAACTGTGGCATTCCTTTTGGATGTTTCTTCACTGATCAGTTTTGTATGTGATAAGTGTTGCTGTATGTTCAGTGTTGGCTGTGTGTTTGGCCTGAGGTGATCTGCTGTGGACAGCCTGAGTAGAACCACGTGTGCCGCCTTCAGCAACGGATGCACAGTGCTCTCTCTCTCTCACACATACACACACACACACACACACACACAGATGTGGAAAAACTCCAGCAGCATTCACACACTCACAGAGGTGTGAACTTGTTACTTTTTCCATCTTTTTGCTGAGTGTGTTGGGCTGGTTAACTCTTCTTAGTGGAAAGTGTGAGTTGTTCAGCTTTTTCAGTGAATAACAACATTAAGCATCAGCGTCAAAAATGTATACTCCCTTTACATTCTGTTGGTGTTTTGAGGTGTCACGGTGGAATTTGAGGTCACATCAAACAGATATAAGCGGCATTTATGCTTGTTGCACTTCAGAGGATTTTATAATGTAGCTTTGCTCTCAAACTGTTCTCCAAAACAAGAAGGTACAGGACATGCTGAGAAAATATCAGCTGAACCACTGAGAAGCAGCAGTGAGAAATAACTTGTCAAACTTTACTTACTTTACTACCTCTCCCTCATTTCATTTTTGAATAGTATAATATAAATGAGCTGAACAAAAATCGTTTTAATAAAGCTATCAAAGTTTTATATTTTTATATTCTATGCAGTATACTATTTGGACATTTTTATTCTGTGTTCAAATCAAATTGAACAAAGATTTAAAGGGACAGTTCACCCAAAAATGAAAATTCTGTCATCATTTGATTACCTTCATGCATAAGAATTTCATTCATCTACAAAGAAACAAATTAACAGATTTTTGATATAACCTGAGAGATTTCTGTTCCTCCATTGAAAGTCCATTCCAACAAAACATTCATACTTCAAAAAGTTCATAAAGAGATTGTAAAAGAAAGGTCTTTATGCAAAGCTTTATGCACAAGAGCTTTATTTTCGGATGCCACTTGATCACGTTTGAGTTTCTGCAAAAACCAATTAGGTTCTTCTTGTCTGTCATGCAAATACAGATGAGCTTTACCAGATTTAATGAGCTCTAAGTATGTGAATTTCTCAAACTTTATGTATCTCTGTATTGTATCTCCTCAGAAGACTTTTATGATTTGTTTTTTTTTTTTTTTGAAGCATCAAAACTTGGAATGAACTTTTAAGAAACAAAAATGTCTCATGTTTCATTAAAAAATATCCGTTTGTGTTTTGCAGATGAATGAAAATCTTGTAAGTTTAAAACAGCATAGGGGTGCATAATTGATGACGACAATTTTCTTTTTGTATCCCTTAGTAAAAAAAGTAATACATTTAAAATACATTTGTTTCATACTAAGTATAGTTCAAATCTATTAACATATTTACTGACATATCGCTTGAGACTTACTGATATAAAAATTATAATTAAACATTATTTGGAGTACTACTTGTGCACAATGCACATTTCATAAAATTAAGCCTAAAATGTGTTTTAATGTCTTTATAGATGAGGATTGTATGATCTTTGAATAATTTCGGTCTTTAAATGTAAGATATTTAAAGTGTACCTGAAGTATACTTGCAGTAGTTCCACTTTAGCACAATCAAATATACTTCAGTATATCTTTAGCTGGTCTTCAGCACTGCTTCCACACAATTAAAGTGCATTAAGTATAAAACTAGTTGTTCCAATTTAGCAGACCTTAAGTAAACCAGTTTAGTATACTAAAAGTACAATATCAGGGTATTTTTATTAAGCACTTAAATATGTAAATGTATTTGTAGTATACGTAGCATGAAATAAATGTATTTTAAATACATTTTAGTATATTTATTTTTCACTAGATTCATCTATCCTTTTAAATACACACACGTTCTAAACAAGAACCAACAGATGAGCTCCAATGGGCAATTTCAGTGTGTAGGCAAAAACATGGATTATATAGGTGAAGCTGCTAAACCTGACTTCCTTTGGATTTGTCCAGTAGGATGGAAGGAATGTGGAATTTAATGAGTTATCTCTGTCTCTCTCTCTCTCTTCTCTAGTCTGCTGTCATGTCTGCAGCGTTTGCAAAGTTTCATCCTAACCTGGTTGTCGGTGGCACTTATTCAGGACAGATCGTCCTGTGGGACAACAGAAGTAACAGACGCACTCCTGTCCAGAGGACGCCTCTCTCTGCTGCGGCCCACACGGTACGTGACGTTCACATATTATGGCGACATTCACATATGGTGTTTAAAAACAAAATATTGCATATTTTTCTGATTTGTTTTATTATTTTTACCCTTAACCTTACATTTCTGTTTCTTGTGCAGCACCCAGTGTACTGTGTTAATGTGGTTGGCACACAAAATGCTCATAACCTTATCAGCATCTCTACTGATGGAAAGATGTGCTCCTGGAGTCTGGACATGCTGTCTCAACCACAGGTACCCTTCAAAAATACCATCATTGTTTCAGAGTTTGAATATCACACTCTAAGAAAGCAACTTGCTTACTCAACCAGTAAAAATAGTGAATGTTGTGTGTAAATCTTACTGACGTGAATTTGTTGGCATCAAAAGCGCTATAAAAGGCCCACTGAGAAGCACAACCTTTTCCATGCGGCTCACCCTTGAGTTTCCAAAAACGTTCGCCAAACCGCAGTGTCAGATGTTAATGATTGGTAAAGCGCTGGCTGAATTTAAATTGCGCATTTCTAATCTGTGGAAGAGGCTGTTGGCTGTGGTGTTATTGATGTGGGTGTGTGTGTGTCAACAGGACAGTATGGAGCTGGTGTTTAAGCAGTCTAAATCCGTTGCGGTGACCTCCATGTCCTTCCCTCTGAGTGACGTTAATAATTTTGTGGTGGGAAGTGAGGATGGATCAGTCTACACAGCCTGTCGTCATGGCAGGTAATACACAACACATTTACAATGTTATTGCAAAAATTGCAATAATTACTATATGTTGTCATAGGATTTTTATTGTTGCAGATTGCATTTTTACATTTTATACCACCCCTCCCACCATATACAACCCTACCCAGCCCCAACAGAGCAATCCTCAATCTGAACAAAAGGACATCTGAAAAGGGAGAGAAAAATAATTACTATATATTAATTAAAATATGTTACAGTGTAATTATACATTTAAGTACTGAGTAATGTTAATTAACTACATGCACTTACTATATGGTTGGGGTTAGGGATTAGGGTTTGGTTTAGGGTTACTTGAATGTAATTATGCATAATTTATTGTTATTATAATAGCAAGTACATGTAACATGTAACAAGGACACTTTGAAATAAAGTGTTACCCATTTATGTATGATTGACAAATATGCTTTACATTTAAGTTGTCAATTTATGTTAAAACTGTGTAATTCAAAAAATGTGTTATAAATATTGTTTATTATATATTATAAAAAATAAATCATGCTTATAAAAAATGTTTTACATATTTATAGAAAATATATATGCTTATTTTTTTTTTATCTTATTTTATTTATTAATATATAGTAATTCTTTATATGTACACTACCATTCAATAGTTGGGGGTTAGTAAGATTTTTTGTAAGAAATAATAGTTTTATTCATTTAGGATGCATTAAATAGAATTAAATTTAGGATGCATTAAAGTGACAGTAAAACATTTGTAATGTTACTACTGAAAATTCAGTGTTGCCATTAAAGGAATAAATTACTTTTTAAAAGAAAACCGTTTCTATTTGAAGAGAAAACAGTGATTTTAAATTGTAATAATATTTCACAAAGCTACTGTTTTTACAGTTTTTTGATCAAATAAATGCCGCCTTCGTGAGCAGAAGAGACCCCGAACTTTTGAATGCTAGTATTGATATTTAATTAATTGTAAGTAAATAGTTAATAATGTAATAATGTATAAGGACATTAATACTGACTTTCTATTAAAAATACACTTATGGTGTCTACTGTGACTGTAGAGCTTTACTGAAGCAGAAATCACGTTATAATTCATTCTCTCTCTAAACTTTTGAATGTCCTGAAAGTTCCAGCACAAGTTTTCATATCAAAAATATGAAAAGCAGTTTGTTTTTATGAATGGGCTATAGTCGATGTGTTTGTGTGTGCTGTAATGAGCTGAGAGAGTGAATGTTTCCTCTTCATTTGTGATGCTGTGATTATCTGATCCTCTACACACACACTCAGCATCTCTCACACGGCTGTTTACCTCTCACAGTAATGAGCTCACACACACTCAGCGCTGTTAACTGACTGATGGAAACATGCTGAGATGCTGATCATTAAACCTCTGCCATTCTCTGTGTGTGTGTGAGCAGTCGGGCAGGTATCAGTGAGATGTTTGAGGGGCATCATGGTCCAATCACAGGCATTCACTGTCACACAGCGGCAGGACCTGTAGATTTCTCTCATCTATTCCTGACCGCCTCATTTGATTGGACCGTTAAACTCTGGAGCACTAAGGTAGCACAACATTGATAAAACCTCACTGCATAATACTGTCATTCACAAGTCTCTCAGCTGACTCTGTTTCTCTCTCTGCTGTAGAACAACAAGCCGCTGTACTCGTTTGAGGATAACTCCGATTATGTTTATGATGTCATGTGGTCTCCGGTACATCCCGCTCTCTTCGCCTGTGTGGACGGACTCGGACGCATCGACCTGTGGAACCTCAACAATGACACAGAGGTGAAACACAAAATATTATTCAATAAATGCTGCATATCAACACACAGGGACATATTTAGTATTACCAATAATGGTCTGAACTCATAATCAAACTTTTATCC
Organism: Tor tambroides; assembly: GCA_021397915.2. Lineage (NCBI taxonomy): Eukaryota > Metazoa > Chordata > Actinopteri > Cypriniformes > Cyprinidae > Tor > Tor tambroides. The sequence goes on along the minus strand of JAFVLL020015853.1, from coordinate 12,623 downwards.
ACCACTTCTACACTGAGATTTTTTTTCTTTATTTTTTTTAGGGTTGAGCAATATAATTAAAGCAATTATATACAAAACATTTTTCAGCCTGTTGACAACATTCAGTATATGTGGATATTTATGTATTTGCTCTGAAATCAAGATTTTTTTCAGTCAGTTTGTAAAACAGTGTTGCTAATTAGATTTAAAATGTTTAAAGTAAAATCAGTTGCACAAAAATAATCAAATGCTGTAGTTATATGCCGCTTTAGTATTCAACTACCTTTCTGCCACGAATAGTGTTAAATGAAAAGATATTGCACCGCATATATAGTACCGTTCAAAAAGTGTTTTTAATTATTTTTTTTTTTTTCAAAGAAATTAATATTTTATTTAATTAAGACGCATTAAATTGATCAAAAGTGACAGTAATAACATTTATAATATTACAAAAGATTTCTATTCCAAATAAATGCTGTTCTTTTGAAGGTTTTATTCGTGAAGGAATCATGAAAAAAATCTATCATTGTTTCCAAAAAAATATGAAGCAGCACAACTGTTTTTAACACTGAGGATGATAATGATTTCTAAATGATTTTAGAATGGCAATTTTAAAATATATTCAACTAGAAAACCGTTATTTTAAATTGGAATAATATTCACAATATTATATATATCCACTGCCATTCAAAAGTTCAAAAGATTTTTAATGTTCTCGTATGCTCATCAAGGCTGTATTTATTTGATCAAAATACAGAAAAAACAGTAATATTGTGTGAAATATTATTGCAGTTTCTAATATTGGTTTCCTATTTTAATATGCTTTAAAATCTCATTTATTTCTGTGACGCAGCGCTGAATTTTCATCAGCCATTACTCCAGTCTTCAGTGTCACAGGATCCTCAGAAATCATTCTGATATACTGATTTATTATCAGTTTTGAAACTGTTGTGCTGCGTAATATTTTTTTGGAAACTGTGATACTTTTTTCTTTGATTCTTTGATTATTAAAAAGTAAAATGAAAAGTATTTATTCAAAATAGAAATCTTTTTTAACAATTTAAGTCTTTGCTGTCACTTTTTATCCATTTATAGTAACACATTCTTGCTGAATAAAACTATTAACCTAAAACAGGCAAGAGTGGAAAATGATCAGCAAAAAAATCATGTCACTTTTTGTATCATCTGGACTTAAGTAAAACATATTCAAAACAATTTTTGTAATATTTGATATATTTTGGATTTTATGAGTTGTATCTCCCAGGACACGTTGCCTGTCTAGGGTATAAAAAATAGCCCAAGTCATCAATAATTCTATGATTTATTTGATGCAAACAAATATGGGATATTCAAAATATGCTGCATGTATGACATGACAATTTTAAACTAAAATTTTTTTTAAAAAGGACTGTGTACAGGGGGCCTAGAGGCCAGGAAGGCCTATTAGGCTCTTCCCTAAGGGCCCCTGGCCCAGGATTTATAACCCCCATCCACCCCCACCCCACTTCTCTGAGATATTTTTTTTTTATCAAGGGGCTCCCCCTTGTATTTTATGTGATTTCTGTGACTTCTGTGTATTTTCTATGTATATTTTACTCCCCCTCACATCCCCCATAACCACCAAGGGGGAATGCAAAACCCCCTCAAAACACCCCTCCCCACCCCTCACACACACACCAACCCCATACCACCCCAGAATTCACAATAATGAAATACCCAGAAATGGAGCCACAGTTTCCCTTGTGACACCATTCATTGTCGATGTTGAGGATAATCCTTTTTTTATACCTTATACAGGCAACGTTATCTCAAGAGATACGCATATTTCAAAATGCGATAAAAAAAACAACACTAACAACATATGACTTAATTTTCTTTTTCAACAGCTCAAGACAATGTTCACAATTAATACTAATTGTTGTATTGCATTTTTTTTGCTGAAAAGAGTAAGATTAATATATGCCTACTTTCTACATTTTCTGAATATCCAGCCCCGTGGGCGGACGTGTTTTAGGTCTTAGGCTTTAGGTCAAACTGACAAAACGAGCACAGAAAATTTGAACCAAGTGATGTGACCCCCATACTCCAAACAACCTCAACTATGATAATGATAACAGTATCGGATGAAAAATTCTTCCTCGTGCCTCCCACAAGAGACTAAAGATTATGTATATCGTGGTACACCTTGCCTGTTTTAGGGTTAAAGAAAGAAAATATTTTCTAACCCAAACTATTCTATTTTGAATAAACACAGTTCTTTTAACTTTTTATTTACAGTATCAAAGAATCCTGAAAAAAGTATCACAGGTCCCAAAAAATATTAAGCAGCACAACTGTTTCGAACATTGATTTTAAATCAGCATATAATAATGATTTCTGAAGGATCATGTGTCACTGAAGATTGTAGTAATGATGCTGAAAATTCAGCTTTGCATCACAGAAATAAATTATGTTTTAAAGTGTACTAAAATAGAAAAGTGTTATTTTAAATTGCAATAATATTTCACAAAATTACAGTGTTTTCTATATTTTTTGATCTATCTATCTATCTATCTAGATACAGGTGCATCTCAAAAAATTAGAATATCGTGAAAAACATTTTTTTGTAACTTATTTCAAAAAGTGAAACTTTCATATAAATTTTAGATTCATTACATGTAAAGTAAAATATTTCAAAAGTTTTTTTGTTTTAATTTTGTTGTTAGAGCTTACAGCTTATGAAAGTCAAAATCCAGTATCTCAAAATATTAGAATATTTATATTTGAGTTTCATTAAATGACCATCCCTACAGTATAAATTCAGGGTATCTCTTGTTCTTTGAAACCACAATAATGGGGAAGACTGCTGACTTGGCAATGATCCAGAACTCTTTTGAACAGTAGTGTGGGTTTAAATAAACCTGCATTGCATTTAAAATATGATTTATTACTAAAAGTGTTCAGCATCAAATGTAATAATATAGAAGTAATTTATGCTATTTTCATATTTACTGTATACAGTATATGTTTTACTACTTACTTTACATGTTTTACACATTGACAGTTTGAGTCCAAATTCACAATGAGGCATCAGAAAGTGTTTGTTAATCCATGTTCTTATATACTATTTCTGCTAGATGTTTCATGTACAAGTAAACCAATATACAGTCAGGTCCATAAATATTGGGACATCGACACAATTCTAACATTTTTGGCTCTATACACCACCACAATGGATTTCAAATGAAACGAACAAGATGTGCTTTAACTGCAGACTGTCAGCTTTAATTTGAGGGTATTTACATCCAAATCAGGTGAACGGTGTAGGAATTACAACAGTTTGCATATGTGCCTCCCACTTGTTAAGGGACCAAAAGTAATGGGACAATTGGCTTCTCAACTGTTCCATGGCCAGGTGTGTGTTATTCCCTCATTATCCTAATTACAATGAGCAGATAAAAGGTCCAGAGTTCATTTCAAGTGTGCTATTTGCATTTGGAATCTGTTGCTGTCAACTGTCAAGATGAGATCCAAAGAGCTGTCACTATCAGTGAAGCAAGCCATCATTAGGCTGAAAAAACAAAACAAACCCATCAGAGAGATAGCAAAACATTAGGCGTGGCCAAAAACAACTGTTTGGAACATTCTTAAAAGAAGGAACGCACCGGGGTGAGCTTCAGCAACACCAAAAGACCCTTGAAGACCACGGAAAACAACTGTGGTGGATGACCGAAGAATTCTTTCCCTGGTGAAGAAAACACCCTTCACAACAGTTGGCTGATCAAGAACACTTCCAGGAGGTAGGTGTATGTGTGTCAAAGTCAACAATCAAGAGAAGACTTCCTCACCAGAGTGAATACAGAGTGGTTCACCACAAGATGTAAACCATTATGGAGCCTCAAAAACAGGAAGGCCAGATTAGAGTTTGCCAAACGACATCTAAAAAAGCCTTCAAGTTCTGGAACAACATCCTATGGACAGATGAGACCAAGATCAACTTGTACCAGAGTGATGGGAAGAGAAGAGTATGGAGAAGGAAAGGAACTGCTCATGATTCTAAGCATACCACCTCATCAGTGAAGCATGGTGGTGGTAGTGTCATGGCGCGTGCACATGTATGGCTGCCAGTGGAACTGGTTCTCTTGTATTTATTGATGATGTGACTGCTGACAAAAGCAGCAGGATGAATTCCTGAAGTGCTTCTGGGCAATATTATCTGCTCGTATTCAGCCAAATGCTTCAGAACTCATTGGACGGCGCTTCACAGTGCAGAGATGGACAATGACCCAAAGCATACTGCAAAAGCAACCAAAGAGTTTTTGAAGGGAAAGAAGTGGACTGTTATGCAATGCATCAAGTCAATCACCTGACCTGAATCCACATTGAGCGCATTTCACTTGCTGAAGAAAAAACTGAAGGGAAATGCCCCAAGAACAAGCAGGAACTGAAGACGGTTGGTAGTAGAGGCCTTGCAGAGCATCACCAGGTGATGCTGGTGATGTCTATGCTAGTCCAGACTTAGGGTTGTAATTGACTTGCATAAAGGATTTGCAACCAAGTATTAAAAAGTGAAAGTTTGATTTATGATTATTATTCTGTCCCATTACTTTTGGTCCCTTAACAAGTGGAGGCACATATGCAAACTGTTGTATTACTACATTGACCACCTGATTTGATGTAAATGGCCCCCAAATTAAAGCTGACAGTCTGCAGTTAAAGCACATCTTGTTCGTTTCATTTGAAATCCATTGTGGTGGTGTATAGAGCCAAAAATGTTAGAATTGTGTCGATGTCCCAATATTTATGGACCTGACTGTATGAAAAATTTCTTGTGTAGTTCAACATGCAAATATCAGCACAGAAGTAACGAATCCCCTTCTTCTATATGTCACACAACCTCTTTGTGACAAATAAAATATATAATGTGGGTGCATCAGATACTGACTGAACAAAGAGGTTATGTTTCATCTCTTGCAACATCACAGACACTCAGTCTTTATGATCAGATGGAGAAAGTAAGTTGAACCTGTGTGTGTGTGCAGGTGCCCACTGCCAGCATGTCGGTGGACGGCAGTCCCGCTCTGAACAGACTGCGCTGGTCTCAGTCGGGCAGAGAGATCGCCGTGGGTGACTCAGAGGGACAGATCCACATTTACGACGTCGGCGAGGTGAGACAGTAGAGTTTACTTAAGACACATCACAGACCCACTTCAGCGTAACACTTTCAGGCTTTCTCTCTCGCTCTCGTTCTGTCACTGAGACAGTGGTGTAAAAAGCCCACGCCGAGCCTCTAAAGATGACACACACTACAATTACATGTCTGTCAGAGAGGGGCCCTAACAGGGGCCACAGAGGGCCTCTGTCACTCAGCAGATGGGATGAAAGCAGAGCGAGTAGAAGAATGAGATGGACGATTGTTAGCCAGGGGTCAGTTCACTCTGACAGTCTCAGAGTAGTTTGATCGTCCGCTGTGTGGCCACAACAGACTTTACACCTCTTTACAAAATGCTCTGTATTATGTTTCTCTCTCTCTGTTCCACCATAGCAAATCGCAGTCCCGCGAAACGACGAATGGACCCGCTTCGTGCGGACGCTGGCAGAGATCAACGAGAACCGTGATGATGCAGAGGAACTGGCCGCTCAGCGCCTCGCCGCTTGACGGTCATAGCAGATCTCAGAAAGCCGTAATCACGTCTCTCTTTGGAAATGAAATGATTTCTGTGTGCAACCCTTTGATTCTGCCTTTTGTTTGGAGTAAAAATACGAAACATTGACCGTAGGTGCGATTCGTAGTGCGAGAGCAGAAGGCCTCCCTGTCGGCCCACGACCAGAAGCCTTAACATTTGCATGCAAAAAAACCCAAAACCATAATGACTGTTTCTGTTTCTATCCAGGTATCTCTGAGCGTGGTCAACTCTCAACTTATGCACAGCCAAATATGAAATATCTCATTAAACCTGCATCTGGATCCCCAAAATTTAAAAAAAGAAACAATAGTTTTTGCATAAAGAAAATGAAGCTGTTTTTGTATTATTTTTATGACAGTTGAGCACATTTTGAAGTAAAACAAAAGGTTTAAAGGAATAAATTTGCTGCCTTAAATTTACACAGATTTAGTATAACAAATTTTGTATTACAGGTTTTTTATTGTAATACAGTAAACTATAATTGGGGGTGAGGGAATGTGCTAGAAAATATCCTTAAATGATAGAAAATGTCGTAAAATAGACTTCATTTTCTTTCAAATGTAATTGTTTTCTTTTGATTTTGGGGTGAAATATGTTTTTGAGAGGTTTTGTCAGATTTACCTTAGCATCTGTGCTAGTAAGTACTAGTAAAGCGTTATCTTTTTTAACTTGATCACAGAGCTAGAGAATTGTAGAGATCTACCTCTTTCAGATCTTGAGTGGAGATTTCTGCTGTCTAGCTGTGGACCAAATGCTGGAATAATTTGTGAATTTCAACTGTTCTTTGTTTTTTCTGTTAATGATCGATCTTGTTGCTCTTCACCTCAGGAGAGGCACAATCACGTATTTGTGATGCATAATCAATATAACGGGTTCATTATCAGATTATCTGAACTGTCTCTTTCAGAGATCAAGGTCTTCCTCTTCCAGTGTTCACACCTGTTTGAAACGCTAACTGTAACTTTTGCAGAACCTCTTTGAATGTCTTTGTATATCTGAATTCATTTTCTAAGCCAAATCTCTTGTGATTTACCTCCAATCAGTTTGAAGTCATCCTGTACTCTTTCCTGTAGTATTCAGGTCAGAAGAAAGTAGGTTTGCAAGGATTTCAAAACATTGCTTCCAGCTGTTTCCAACAGTATTCCTCATGTTTAATGGAATGTCCAATAAATTCTGCATTTGAATGTAACAATTGTAATTTATTTCAATACATGACAATACAATAATCAAATGCATTTAAACCAAATATCTTAAGTCTGTTTGTGGGGTTTTTTTTCTGTATTAAATAAAATTTTTTATTTTCTGTTAGATCCCATGTTCCCATAATCAGGCATAATTTTAAAAAAGATCACATTTTATATTAGGTGGCCAAAAAACAAGTACAATGTACTTATTGTGTTCATATTGTATTGCAAAACACTTCTGCTGCTATTGAGGTGGGATACGGGTAAGGTTAGGGACAGGTTTGGTGGTTTGGGTAGGTTTAAGGGTGGGTTTAGGTGTAAGGGATGGGTCAGCAGTGTAAGTATAAATGTAATTATAGAAATTCAATACAGATGTAATTACATATAGGTATTTTTTTAAATATAAGTACAATGTAAACACATGTACACAGTAAGTACATTGTATCAAATGATTAATAAGTACATAGTAGTTAAGGCCACCTAATATAAAGTGGGACCTTAAAAATACTTCGGCTTTAATACTTTCTTAATACTTTGGCCATTGCTTGAAAATTCCCCAGGTTTGTTTACTATCAACCAAGAAGTACAGAACATATATATATATATATATATATATATATACACACACACACACACACACACACACCCTTTTTCGGTCACACTTTATTTTAAGGTGTCCTGTTTTTAACTGTGAACTGTTTTTACAGTGTAATTATACATTTAAATACTGAGTGATATTAATTAACTACATGTACTTACTATATGGTTATAGGATTAGGGTTTGGTTTAGGTCTACTTGCATGTGATTATGCATAATTTATTGTTATTATAATAGTATATGAAACGTGTAACAAGGACACCTTAAATTATAGTGTCACACTCCTTTCATTTCATTTATAGTTAATGTATCAAAATATTTCATTACATCATTATTATACGATGTGTCCTGTTATTAAAAGCTGTTAAACAAGTGGTGGGATGCTACTTCTTGTGTAAGATGTAAAAATATGACATATGACACAAAAAACATGTACAGTATGCACAGTATTGTTTGTGGAAACCACAGTGTAATAAACCTCCAAGAGGAGAGAATAAACAGAAGTTGTGGGAATACACTACTGCTCAAAATGTATTAATATTTTATTCAGCAAGGACAGAGTAAATGATAATAATAAATGACTCTTGAGCAGCAAGAATTACAAGGTAACATAAATAAAACAAAATTGGTAACAGCAACTTCAGCAACTTTCTTTTGTACTGAGCCCTTTAAAGGACATTGTGGTGGGAAAAATTCGGGGTGAGTGGAAAAAATTCAGGGTGGGAGGAAAAAATATTTTTCAAATGTTTTGCGTTCTCTCGCAAAGATATTTGCGTTCCCTCGCAAAACTTGCGTTCTCTCGCAAAGATATTTTTTATTAGAGAAGTTTTGCGAGGGAATGCAAAGTTTCTCGAGGGAACGCAAAAGTTTTGCGAGAGAACGCAAAGTTTCTCGAAAAATATTTTTTCCTCCCACCCTGAATATTTTCCACAGCAATGTCCCTTAAAGGGCTCAGTACTTTTGTGCCAAGGCTAGTGAAAATATATTAACAGGGCAAGTAATAATTTGAACCACTGAAAAAATCCTTAGCTTTGAGCCTTGGGCTATTTTTTTTAGCGCCATTTTATTCCCTTCCCACTCGTTAACTGCCAATCACTTAAGTTAAATGCAATCACCAGGCTGTACCGGTTAACTAAGGCAAATATAACAGAAAATGTAATTTTTTAGGAGATTTGGCTACAAAATGACCACTTCAAAGACTGAGTTTAAAAAATAAATAAATTATAAAAATATCAAAGTGCAGGTAAACAGGTAAAAGCAAAAAAAAAAAAAAAAAAAGTGCTCAGCACAACAGCGGCCTGGTTTTCCGTTCATTATAGGTCATGGAAATTCAGCTTTTTAGTCAGTGAAAGTCAGGGGAAAGTCAGGGAATTTGACATTTGGCTTAGAGTGGGAACCCTAGTCTGAATATACAGCCAACTTCAAATGTCCAGCGGAATGAAACATTAGAGAGACTGTCAAACAATCTCTGCAGAAGGTCACTGGAGTTAAAAGCAGACTGTGGAGATGATCTGAAAACACGTGCTGAGTGAAGAAACAAGAGCTGGGGTTACAGTACGTCCAGCCTTCACGCTCCTTCAAACGCAATCTCACACACATCTTCCAGGCCGCAATTAGAGGAGTCCTGGAAGGCATTTTCGACACCTGTGAAACCTCTCATTTTACCATAGTGGGACATAGTGGGTATGTGTTGTGTTTGTAGCTCCTCTCCCGTCCGCAGAGCTCTGAAGCTCCTCTGTCACCGTTTCCCTGAAGCAGTCAGTCACACCGCTGGTCGTTGTCCGGTCCGATCTCACCGCCACCCGCTGCACGGTGTGATGGCATCAGCAGGGGTCACCGGCGAGGCAGCGGGAACACCTGTAAAACAAATCTATTACAATGCAAAGAAGCTCTATCATAATACCTGCAGAAGAAGCTCATCCTGCTATGCATGATTCAGAAAGGGTGTAAAGCATCTACATAACACTGAAAGCAATTTGAAAAAGGTGAGCTGCAATCCGAAAGTGCTTTTTCATGCATTCCTGTTTAGATATTGTCTGGAATGGACTATCTATGAGACATTATCAAACACAGTATTTATAGTTGCATGTAGTCCTATAGATGAGGGTCATTCTCTGACTGCTGATGTTATTACATTATACCGAACTGATTACAACGGCTGAAGATTCAGCTTTGTCATCACAGGAATAAATGACATTTTAAAATATATTTTAGATTCTAGATTTAGAGTATATTTTTAGATTTCTTTAGAATTAGATTTAGTTTACGATTCATACACAAATTTGTCCATCATAATAATCTTCACAAATGAATACAACTTGAATTTTGAAGGCAGAAAGCTAAAAGCTAAAGCTAAATGTAGAAAATGAACTACACCCCCGTTGCATAACTTCAACATCGTTTATTAAGGTATAACAGCTCTTTCGGTGTTTATGTAAAAAGAACATTACATGAGTTTGCCTTTTTAGTGTGATGACATTTAATGACAACCTCTGTTGTCCAATTTAGCCACTTGTTATCAACCGCCTTTGTCAAGACAAGTAAAAGTTTTTAAAAAAGCACAAGGGGGTATTACTGATATATTTTTTTATTGTAGAATAAAACGTGAACATATCTTGAGTGTGTGTTAACCACAGACCTTATTTCACGTATTTAACCAAAAGCACATTCAAAAAACTCATTGACTTCAGGAACAATGGACCCAGAAGTGTTAAAATGCTAATTCATTTCTGGGTTTTGGCCAACAAAAATATGTAATCCCTGCAGCAATCTATTATAATATATCATTTAATTATAATAAGGCACACAAACTGAGTGATACAACTCAGTTAATCCGTTATATATTAAAAATTTTAGGGTAACACTTTATTTTAAGGTGTCCATAATACAGAGTAATTACCTAGTTAAGTACTTAGTAGTAGTTAACAAAATGTACTTACCATGTAACTAAGTTATGGAACAGCCTGTACTTACAGTTTGTAATTATGTAGATGTAATAGACAGCTACTGTTACACATATGTAACAGATCGAGTCTGTTACACAGCAACTTATGTAACCAAAAGATTGTTACATGTGTTGCAGACATTATACAACGTATTTATAAATGTAAGTACACAGGCATAAGCTACTTAAAATAAAGTGTATCAAGATTGTACTTAAGTGTACTTCATGTGTGTCTATACAGTACACCTTATCCAGCTGCGCCTTAGTTTGATTTAACCCACCAGTACACAACTTAAATATATGTAATGCCTTTCTAATTACATTACAATGACAGAATATTACACAGGCATAAGCTACTTAAAATAAAGTGTATCAAGATTGTACTTAAGTGTACTAGCAGTGGTGTAACAGACTCGGTCTGTTACATATGTGTAACTGTAGTTGCCTATTACATCTACATAATTACAAACTGTAATTACAGGCTGTTCCATAACTTAGTTACATGATAAGTACATTTTATTTCATGTAAGTACAACAGCTACTACTAAGTACTTAATTAGGTAATTACTCTGTATTATGACACCTTAAAATAAAGTGTTACCAATTTTAGCATATAAGGGTAACACTTCATTTTAAAGTGTCCTTGTTACACGTTACTTGTACTTACTATTATAATAGCAATAAATTATGCATAATTGCGAGCAAGTAACCCTAAACCAAACCCTAATCCTAACCCTAACCCTAACCATATAGTAAGTACATGTAGTTAATTAATATTACTCAGTACTTAAATATATAATTACACTGTAACAAAGACACCTTAAAATAAAGTGTAACCCACATAAATTCCACTTTACTGTGACATGGATTGAATAATGTTGCACTGTAGGCTTAGTAGGTGTTGGTATTTGGTACTTTGTTAGGCTGAATTCTTGTATTTACAATTGGCAGTAGTAGTTCAAGATGCGGCCACTGAAAAACCCATTTAGGTTGAGCTGAATATTGAGAGAACATTAATGTGGTGCCACAATGTCTATCGTAGTATAAAAATGTTGTTTAGTCTTGTATGATGTTTTTGTATAATGTTGAGTTACCAAAAAATCTGGCCTCTTAAGCAAATCCAGTTGAGATCCACTGTATAGTGTAACATTTTTTAAAATGCTGAATGCTTGTTTAAAACATTCCTTATTCAAAGTCTAGTATTTTTCCACTCTAGTCCAAAAAGAGGGACTACTGTACTCCTGATACACACACCTGTTGAAATCAACTCAGTGTCTGTCTTTAGTCTCACAGGGAAACTCCAGACTTGCTTTGGAAATCCCTTTAATGATCTTTGTCCAGAAGTTCCCATGTGTTTTCAGTTCTGCTGAATTCTTTTTTATGAACACATTAATTCCCGAAACCTCAAGTCTGCTCATCTGCGAATTGTAATGCAAACCAGCCCTCTGATTCACATGATGACAACACCCAAAACAGACAGCAGAGCCGCGGCGCTGATCTAGAATCAGACTTCTCCGTCTGAACTGTTTTTGAAGCATTGTGTTTCAGACAGCACAGCTGATCCAGGAACAGCACAGAGAGGCTTTATGAGGGTGATTGTAGGAAGGCGGTGGAATAAGTCTGTGGTTAGACTCAAAATGGAAGCCAAACCATGGCAGTATACTTCAAGCAGAGAGAGAAAGAGCACCAGCCACAAACACATACGTGCACACACTGAAAAATATATGGGCAGAATAACACTGATACCCACAAACACACACACAACTCTACTTCCCTTACTAAACCACAGACTCATATACAAACACGATGTGGAACCAGAGCACATATTTTAACGTTGAGAGTATTTTAACAAAGACACTTCTTTACAATATACACAAGTGAAAAAGAAGTGTGCTTAATTGTATTGATGTGCACTTGCAGTATATACACTATATTGCCAAAAGTATTGGGTCACCCCCTTCTAATGAACAGGTTTGACTACTTTAGTAATTTCTATGAGTACAAATGTTAATGTTAAAGCATGTAATGATATTCTAGGAAATTGTGTGCTTTTAATATTATAGCAACAGTTTGGACAGGACCCTTTTCTATTCTAACATGACAATGCCTCTGTGTATAAGGCAAGATTCAAAAAGAAAATTATTGATTCAGTCAGCATGGAAGAACTTGACTGGTCTGCATAAAACCAAGTCCTAATCCCAGTTTAACATCTCTGGTGTGACTGTAAATGCAGACCTTGAGCCAAAAACTCA
>JAFVLL020015852.1:0-13025 GCA_021397915.2 Tor tambroides | reverse complement strand
GGATAAAAAAAAAAAAAATTCTCTCAAGAACAGCCCCCCCCCCACTGAGAAGTCCACTGAGATTTCATTCTTCCTCTTCAAAAGGATTTTAATGATATAAATGTGACCTCTTTTTTATCCACCACTTCACCGTTTCTTTTGCAACATAATTGATTCTTCAGTCCAAAGGTCTCTCTACCATAAAGGTGTGCACTGAAAATTATGGTCAGATTTGAAAAGCAGTGACCTTTGAAGTGCCTCGCGATAGTCGGCTCTTCACGATTCTAGCCCATGAGTTGCTCCTTCATTCTGGTGATATAAGAATGGCTAGAGGACATAGGAGGGAGGGCGATCACTAGAGGCTGACAATAAGTGTGTATGTGATCCAACATGTCTGCCTGAATATGTGATTTCACTCAATTTCAAGCTTGACTGCCCCTGCACGACTCACGCGTTTCCTTAAAATATTCCCGGAAAACATTTATCTAATCCCTTTCAGGGCTTCTTGGCTCTGTAGGCTGGATAGCGCACGGCTGGGAAAGGAAAGTGTCAACTTTGCACATGCAAGCATTGTATTTGTACTGCTAACGCTGTCAGTTAAAAAAATACCTAATTAAAATAAAAGCCTTTTTTGGAGGGGATTGGGCTTTCCTTCCCTTCAATAGTTTTTTTGTTTTTGAGTTTCCAGTTCACTTTTCTCACATTTAACTCTGCCAGCTTTAATTTGAATAATCAAACTTCAAAGGCTTCTTGCTTTTTAAACCACCGTGTGCCTGTGCACTGAATGGCTGCCATTCTGCTCTGAAATGGTTTGTGCCTTATCTCAATAGACAGATGTCTTCTCATCTTCAGTATGGTGATTTCAACATCTTGTGGGTCTAACAATTTGACTGGCTCAGTGACCAGCAACAAGCTGGAGGTTGTAAAGTTTGGGGTAAAATGTATTTCTAAACCGGTTTAACTTGAGAAAATAGGGCTACTACAAAAAAATCTGTTCTGCTACAGATAATTAATTAAACAATCTATAAAGCAGGAACAAAATGTTGGTGAGCTTCCTGTCCTGAAGGTAGGATTAACAATTGGTATTTGGGCACGTGTCCGGGGGCACCGTGTCTAGAAGGGGGCAGCACCACACCCAGGGGGGCACCATGTCAAATAGCAAGAAAAGCAGCACAATGGAAATAGTACACTAATCCAATTCATGAGAATGCTAATTTCATAGGCAAATAATGATGAGAAAAAAACACTAGGCGACAAGCCTAAATATTTTGAAAAATGGAGAACATTTACAAATAATAAAAAAATAATGTTTTTTCTTTTTGTCTACTATGTGACACACTTAAATGTCAGGAAAATATCTTAACAGTAAAATGGAGAGAACAATAGGCAACACTTAATAAAAACATTGTTGGTGGGTTCAAACATCTACTATTTGACACATTTAAATGTTTTAAATATCAGCAATCTTGCCAGCAACACGGAGAGATAAAGAGGCAACATTTAAAAACAATAAAAACATTTTTGGGGCATTTAAACATCTACTATGTATCACTTAAATGCCTTAAGTATTAGCAATATCACTGGCAAAATAGGGAGAAAAAGAGCCAACACTTTTAAACAATAAAACTTTTTTGGGGGACTTCAAGATCCAATAATAACACTTGATTTCTTTTCTAAAAGAAACAATATTCTGTTATTCTCCAAGCCTGCTGATGAATAACACAAAGTGTGTGAAAACTGGATTTGATAAAAAAAGGAGTTGATAATGAATAGATGAATAAACAAATAGAACACATGAATAACTTCTTATTTCAACTCAGAGGCAAAGCTGATTGTTCACAGAATACAAAAAGTGTTCACAGACTTTGCTGTCTCCTCTGAGGATTTGACTGTGAAAACAATAAAGCTGATTTTTTTTTTCAAGGAAAATTTTCTTTATTTTAAATACTGTATTTATACAATATGCACGTTTTCAAAATACATTATGCACGCTTTTGTGTTCTTAGATATAGAGTTCAATCGTTTTGTCCCAGATCTGGACATGGACAGTAAAAGGTCAAAGCATTTTTTGTGCATTTTGTTTGGTCAGTTCTGTCTCGCTCCAGTGCACAAAGTCAATACACATTGAGGTCAAGTGAATATCGAGCGTAACGCATGGAAATGCCATTTTGTTTCTGTCCTTCGGATTTCAGCATATAAATCATTTGCACAAAACAAATATGCCACCAGAGCAAACCGATATCCTATAGAGAGAACTTCACCTCACAAGAAGATATGTCAGAGGGTTAGATTTAAATTTTGTGAAGAAGATTGTGATGCCTCTCACAAAATGGCTTTGATATTGCACCTGTACTGAGTGAAGATTCATAGGCTGCATCTGGTGCATGGATTCACCTGCAAGTCATTCTTTTGAAACCAGATAAGTATAGACTGGATTAGAAACACTTGAAACAAGCCTTTAAAGATATACTAGCCCCTTTTCAATGCATTGCTAAACATATTACAGTGTAATTGTACAGTAGTACTGAGGAACAGACATTTGTTTGCTAAATTAATGCCAATATAATCCCAAATCAGATTTATTCACAAAAGAAAATAAAAAATAAAAATAAAAAAGGCTTTCAGTGAATATTCTTAAAAAGAAACTCTGGAACAAATTCATACAGTTTTGGAACAATGTACGGGTGAATAATATTTTATTTCAATTGCTATCAGATGCAGATTTTTTTTTAAAGAGCTATCACAGTAATACTGCAAAACTGAATCACACAATAATCCTACGTTCCCAGAAAAGTTTAGTTCACTGAAGAATAAGAAGAATCAGTTACTCATCTTCAATCATGTTAGCAAGTTTTACCTTAACACAAAAAGAGACTTTTTTATATATATATTTTCATTAATGCAGTCATAATAAATGGGGACTGCTGAGGTTAAAAATAAATACATTAATTAATTATTAAAAATATCATAAAAGCAGTACATACCTTATAAAGCAATACATTCATGCTTCAGCTTTATGTGATGAAAACAGATGAAAAATTTGGTCATTATTTACTGAGCTATTAACCAGATAATTGAGTTAATGACTACATTCATTCATGAACAAATCATTCGGATCAGCTTTGCAAACCAGATTCAACTTTATAACTGATGCATTCAAAAGATCAGACTCAAAAGATTGATTCATTCATTTATGACTTGGGAGAATCAGGATAATTATTTCATGAACTATCACAAAAGTGCTAAGTGCATAAAAAAGTGGATATTCTTCACAAATTCACCTTGTACTGTATGTTCCACGGTAATACGGTTTTGGAACAGCAGATAGGGTGAGTAAATACTGACAAAATTGTTTGTTTTTGGGTGAACTCTCCCTTGAAATGAAAGCGAAAGAGCCTATTCAAGACAGCCTGATTAGAACAAAGACCTGTTGCCAATTCTAGTGTCCTTTCCTTCATAACAGCTCTTCCACTGTACCACACACACACACACACACACACACTGCCGGCCCAGAAAAGCCTCATTGTACTCTCTTGCTGGGCTGGTGGGTTAATGTAATGTGAAATATGAAGTCAGACTGCACAGACCGTGGCTAGATTTTATAAACACTAATCAGTCTGGAGATGTTTTCTCCGAGGATGTGTGTTCCATAGGCCAGCACACATTAACACCGCTTAAAAACATGCACAACCCATTTCAGCTTCATGGCAGTTGGGAGAAGGAGACGTGTCTTGCTTGTTTATGAGATAAAAACCTGAAAGAAAAAAAAACTGTGAATGGAAGCATGACACTTGTGATGTGCAAAGGGGGGAAAAAAAAATCACATTATACTTTTAGATATTGGAAGTACTGGGCTGAATTAATAACCCACTGTGTGTTGGTTGAATTCTTGAGCAATTTTACTAGAAATTCTGCATAGTACTACATTTATTTTTTATTTTATTTTAGATAATTACAATTTTCCCAGAATCAAGCATAAAGAGATTTAAAAAAAACTGTTGTCTAAACCAGTATGATTTTCCTTCTTCTGTGGATGAAAGAATGTTTTACGCAGCTCTTTTCCATACAGTAAAAAGTAAATGGTGACCAATTCCAAAAATGTAAAAAATAAATGTAGTTCATATGACTGTTTTTTTTTTTTTTTGCTATATTGCTATAATACTATCTTTGTGTATGTAAAATATTGAAACTTTACATTTGTCACAAGTTTGATGACAATTATGCTAAATGTAGTTGGTTCTTTTAACCAATCACAATGTGCTAATTTTTTTTTCTTAATTTCATTGATTACCATTCACTCTTGTTGTATGGAAAAAGCAGCAGCAGAAATATCCAACTCTTTTTGTAAGTCAAACAACATGAGGGTGAGTAAATGATGACAGAATATTCATATTTGGCTGCACTATCCCTTTAATCATTTTAAAGACTGTCCTAAAAAGTCTCTTTGAAATGCCTAGAGGCATCTCCAAACAGCTCTTTCTACACCGAACACAATGTTGACCGAAGGAATTTACATCAAATGACAACATAGCCCTGCTGTGGTGTATTTGAATGTAAATCTCTGAGTCTACTCGCAATTCTTCCCTGACTCGGCAGGGAGCATCTATTTAAATATAACACTCGTCAGCAATTGTGTGGGCTTTTGTTTAAAGATCAAGTCTCCCAGACAATCACTTGAATGCACTTGTCCATTCAAATAAGACACAGGCTGATATCATTCCGCATGCATTCAGCTGACAAATCAAGACTTTATTAGTTAGCCTGAAATGTCCATGAAAGAGGCAATGAAATGATAGCTGGACCGCTTAGCGAAGATACAAAGGATCCAAAAATGCTTCGATTTTCTCTTTTAACTACAAAGCAGGAAGGATGGCAATTGGCAAAGAAAACTTTATGTGGGAGTGTTCATCCATCTGCCCACACAGATGGGGAGAACTAGCGAGTGAAAGACCGATATGAGCCAGCCACACAACTACAAACAGTAGGTCAGAGCAAATATCCACAGAACAGATCTGCTGATTCCTGCTACAACATAAGGGCTGTCTGCGATATATATCAATTTTTCAACAAACCACCTCTTTTCAATCTTTATCTATTGACAAAGTGGCAGTAAAGACCGTTGTGCAGAATATCAATGAGTCTGACTTTTATTGCACTTCTCAAATCGCAGTCATTCGATTGGCCTATTGCTTCAGGGAGAACAGGAAGCAGGAGCGGATGGCTGATGATGGGTGTTTGGGAGCTGGGCTGTCTCTCTGTGGGAAATCAATGATATTTGTTTAATTATTGGATGAACTTAATCAGTTCCACTGCTGTAATTACTGGCACTGCCTAGAAGTCATTATAAAATCATTTGTTTTATGGCATCTCGGGCTGAAATAATGAATACAAGCAATTTTGCAGAGGAATGTTTCTGAATAAAAGAAGATAAATATTTATTTAAGATTTTTTTTTTCATGGCTAGCTTTAGTATGCACGGCTGCTGTTTCCTGTGTTCTTTAGCAATATAGATTTGACACTTTGTCAATGATTTCTTTTGACAGCAGTCATTGACCGTGTCGGAATAGTAGGAATAACTGAGAATGACTTTGTATCAGAAAGATTCATTTTACATGTAGGTTCACATCTCTGAGGGTGTGCGTTTTGAGAGCTACAAATGAAATGTGAGCATGAGCGGGAACATTTCCATTCCTAACATTTAGCAGAGGAAATTTGTGAGTAGATAACATATTAAGTTAATGACACAATTCTAACTAATTGAAGACAGATGGAATCTTCACTGGAGCAAATAATTGTTTTACTCCTTAATCACATGTCAATTAACAAGCGCAAGATCCGCAGCAAACCTGATTGGCTGAAATAAATGTGACCTCACCCACACTGGAAATCAAAAACTGCTCTGACTAAAGAGGTAATGCATTAAAACAAACAAACAACAACAAAGAAAAAAAACAAAACAAAAAAAAAACCTTGTGAACTGGGTGTTTAGTAAAAAGACAAATTTATTCATACTTTTGCCAGTTTTGGCAGATGACAGTTTGTGCAAGACGTTATAGCATTCTGTTTATCAGTATCTTTAGGGCTAGATAAACAAACAGGCAATTTAAAAATGTGAAAACATGATTTTTTTTTCTTTTTCTTTAACTCATGTGTCTGCCACAGATCAGATCAAAGCATGAACTTTTAATCACAGTGCATAAACCACATGGATAGTAGTCTTTAAACAAGCAAGTTTTAGCTGTTTATGAGATCAGTATCTGGACAGAAATAAATGTTTTAATATAAAATCTACCAACCAGTTTAGCCATTAAAATTAATGTAAGAGTCTAAGAAAATAACTAATCAATTTTAATCAAACTAATTACATGATATTCAAATGTATTAATGGCAAATAATCACATAAACAGGGAACTGTGTGCAATAAATGCATTGCATAAAGATACAATTTCAAAGGTGTCAAAATCATATTTATTTGAGAACTGGAAGAAAATGTATAAATATATTTGTTTAAATTTTTTTATGTTTTAATATGGTAATTTGACATGCATTTTATTTCATTTGTCTAGAAACATTTTGTGTTATTTATTTAACCCTTCGCTGGGAGTTTGACAGGCGATCTGACCAATCATAACACTGAATCTGCCATTTTGTCCAACAAACAAACCAGACAGGAAAGAAAAATTAAAGTCGGTGGTCTTGAGCTTGAAAAATGGTGTGTGCTGACATCTTTCCTTGGCTGAAGCAAGATACCTTCTGATACTCATTAGTGTTTATTTACATGACAACACAATAAAGAGCTACAAAACGTTTGAATTTCTTAAAAGGGTCATATGATGCTATTTTAAAGATCATTATTTTGTGTATTTGGTGTAACAGAATATGCTGACATGCTTTAATGTTCAAAAAACACATTATTTTTCAAATACTGTACATTATTGTAGTTCCTCTATTCCCCGCCTCTCTCAAACACGTCGTTTTCTACAAAGCCCCTCCTTCCGACAAGCACAGTCTGCTCTGATTGGCCAACTGACACAGTGCATTGTGATTGGCCAAACACCACAAGCACACGTCGGAAATGTAACGCCTCTTACAATAATCGCGAGCTTCAGCTTTCAAAGTAAGTATAAAGACAGTTAATAATGTCCTTAGTTTTACCATCAGTTCAAGCCCTGAAAGGGGAACAGAGTCGCATGACAGACACAGTGATGATGCTCGTATATATTTGCAGTACACAAGCCACGGTTAAGAAAGCTGACTCCACTGTGATGTGACCCTGTCTCTCTCTCTCTCTCTCTCACACACACACACACACAATGTGCAAAACTCCACATTTGAACAGTCAACAGCAAATACTTAAACTAATAACAAAACATACTTACAGTCGCTGATTCAGAAGCGCCAGATTGTCATAGCAAAGCCAGAATTACCTCCTCTCCTAGGTTCACAAAACTGTCGTCCATAAAATGTGCAGCACAAATTTGAACAAATGGGTTGTGCTGTTCTGTTGTAAATAATCTTAATGATTCCTAAATGCATCTACCTTCGGAAGGCCAAATAAAGTGCTTTTTCTTTCGCATAGAAACACACAGTGTCTCCCTGACACGGCTGCATCAACACTACTGCGGTTACTGAAACTAGGGCTGCTCGATTATGACAAAAAAATCATAATCACGATTATTTTGGTCAATATTGTAATCACAATTATTTAAAACGATTATTAGTGGGCCATATGACCAAAACTTTATATAAAAGATTTATTTAAAGATAGTGATATATATATCAAATAAATATTTTCTGTAAATAAGGTTGCTATGACATCTACATTTTAGAGACCAGCGAAATGTCACAATTCTCAATATCACAGCAGAATACTAGAGTAACTAATATTAGTTAAAAAAAGGTCCTAAAAATAATTGAAAATAATTAAACTGCCAGTAATAAAAAAAGCAAGGAATACAATGTCAGTAATAAAAAAGCAAAAGAATACAATAGAAAAAAAAGATACAAAATGAAACAAACTGTGCTTTAAGTTTAAGTCCAAAGTATTCAGTTAACAGCCTACTACTAGAGAAAATGAATAACCTAAATAAAAATAAAATAAAACAGCATAGTCTTCACTGTAAGAATTAAACTTCCTTTGTTACTTATTAAAGCTACAAATGTCCTTCAGTAAAGAGTAGTGAGTGATTTTGTCTTTGTCTTTTGTTGTTTGATTAATATTAAGCACACAGTTGCAGCAGGAATATAGTCCGCTGTCACTTTAAGAGCCGCACGGATCCAATTTACTGTTACACACGTATTTTCATTCTTACGTTCATTTATTACATAAACCCTCCTCGGTTATGTGAATAATCACTAAGCGACACATTTTTGCGCGTATTAGGCGCTAAAAGATGACTTTACATATCCGTGTTGTGTTCCGTCTCTGAGCGCATACACAGTAATCCTCCTGAGGAAGCGCAAGTTCTCTTTCACATTTTTAAAAACATGAATAAATCTAATCAAATTAAATAAATCAAGCATGTCCCGTTTTGCAAAAGTCTGGTTACATGATTTTACTGATTAGCAAGCGAAATTGGGCTTTTATGGAGGAACGAAAGCGCACCGCTAAAAAGGGGGCAGAATGGGGCGCAATAATCGTTTTATCTCGATTACTGTGTTTTCATAATCGTTGGAGGCCTAAATCGAAATCGAAACTGAATTTCGATTAATTGCACAGCCCTAACTGAAACCACGCCTTCTTTCTTTGCTTGAACATTTGGGCGGCATTACGCAAATATTTCCACATCGTGACGTAGACATGTGGGGGCGTGTTTGAATGAGCCGTTTTAGGGGGGCGTGGCAGAGTCTTAACTTTTATAAAGAATATCTCTTTGGTTTTGAGACTTTAGTCTTTGCAACTTTAGGGATCTTATCTATGCACGAACAGCTTGTAACACTCCAAAGAGAAAGGGCAACTTGAAATCGCATATGACCTCTTTAAAACAATGACTAAATTTGAAAGCTGAGACTTGTGCTAATGTAAACTCACAATAATTAATTCCAATTCAGCTTTATCAGCAAAACACATGACAAATTAAACATGTCTTATTTGTCTTTCTCACTCGGTATTGATGAACACAACTGGCTGTTGACTACCTGCTGTCTTCTCACTTCCTGTCCTCTTTTAGATGCTTCTCCTTTAAGAATACAAACACACAGTAGATCACCGCACTTGACCGCTGCTGATAGGACCTAAGAAATACCTGGCTCTTATCTGTGTGTTTGTAAATCACTCCTGATTTATTCATTTCTTCCATTTCCTCCAGAGCTTTACAGAGCAATCAATCCCCCTGTTAGCTGGCCCTGATCGAATGCGAGCTGATAAGTCAAATGTTCTTTGTCACTGAGCACTATATAACAGTGTTTTTTTAGCCCTATATTGATTGCTGATTTTCTTTGGCTCAGCAAAGCCTTTCAATATGCCACTAGTTTATCTACAATTGTCAGGCTACTTGTCAGGTATACCTGATATAAGGCCAATAAGAACACACAAAACCTGAAGTGCTGACTTGTTGCATTTTCACTATTAAAGGTGCTGCAAGCAATTTTCTTTTTTTTTTCTTGAATACCAAGTATAAAATGTTCCAACTATGTACGTGACAGATATCACTGAAATAGGTGTCCTGAGAAATCACACCTGTTTTGAAAAAAAAAAAAAAAAAAAATGCACAGCACACTCTGTTTTAGCCAATCAGAAATGCTCTCTGCATGTAAATAATTTTGCGCTTTTGGCTTGCTAACATGTCTGTGGTTGATTGAGATTTTTATGAGAGTATGCAGTCTAATTCATTAGCTAAGATAGCATATTCTTTTACAGCACATTTAAAGGAAAAATGCAATTTCACAGCACTAAACAGAAGTGCAATATGTTGGTTTGAGCACCCAGACTGACAGACATGCCATTTTCTTATTCAGTAACGTAAATTTAGGGTGGAGGTATATGTTTTCTGAACAATGGTGGACAAAGTGGGCGCTAAAAAAACGTATTTGAATACATTTATAATTTTGAAATCCTGTTTGGTGTCTCTAGTAGTGTGGAAATGGCACACTGCACCTTTAAATCATGTAGATGAATCAGTTTTTTACTCACAGGATTTCTCGCACACTCTGAAGCAGATCAATCCGATTAACTCGCTAATCAGATTAGCCAAATAAACATTAATCCCATTAATTTAGAGCATCACACTGCAGTTCAGTCATTGTCTGATGTGCTGTAACGATCATCAAGCCATAAGCACATTTTCAAATCAAAGCAAGAGCTCACCGGCTCCCCCTACTGACTGCACTGAAGTCTGGGAGTCATATGCAGGAGGATTAGGACACATTTGTAGGCAGAAAAAGGTGGCAGCAG
Organism: Tor tambroides; assembly: GCA_021397915.2. Taxonomy (NCBI): domain Eukaryota; kingdom Metazoa; phylum Chordata; class Actinopteri; order Cypriniformes; family Cyprinidae; genus Tor; species Tor tambroides. Next base: position 2,653 of record JAFVLL020015852.1, on the reverse strand, counting down.
AGGTAAAAAACCAGGTGCATGAGCAGCAGGCAAGGGTTCAAGTAATTTTCTTTCTCCATCACTTGCTCTCTTTGTACCCTAGTATTATTTAAAGCTAGCGTGGCTTTCAGAAGGTGAACACCAAAACAGCTCAGTGCCGGCGAAGCATTTATCAAACAGATTGAACCCATGACAGAACGGACCACAGCTTCATGTTTGAGGGGGTGAACGAGAAATGCCTCCTTTGTATGGTATAATTTTCTTCAGCAACAACAGTTTTTGTCGGCTAACATGTCCTTGGCTTATGCTGAACATTGAGGGTTGGTAATTAAATTGAGAACAATAGTGCTCAAAAGGGTCATTTCAACAGCGGGAGCGCATTAAAAATGCACACAAACTGCAATAACATAGCGTTATGGTAAGCGGATCCATCAGCTAAGCTGTATTTAAGTCAATGACAAAAAAGAATAGTCACTTGAAAGCCATTTATGGGCAGTTGAACAGGGAGTGCAAAGAGAGCAGAAGCCTCAACCTGCATTCGTTTTGGACAATGATCCTCCGGTGGTCCAATATATGCAGCCCGATTTCTTTTTAAACGCTCGTGTTCTTCCGCAGAGTGCATGCAAATGGAGCCTTGCCTTAATTACCATTTAGCAGTCTAATAGCAAGAGTAGAGGAAACTTCTGCAACACAGTCACTGCTGGGCATTGTGCAGAGGCAAAGCCCCTGGACTGAAATATTATGTAAATTATTAATTTCCTCATAGACTAACACAGTTGTGCTATTTGGTCACCCACAGGCGTGCCGCTACATGTTAATTAATCTCACTGAGAGGGGAAAGTATCAGAAAAATCTAATTTTATTATGCAATCATGATTAACACAAGATATTGCTGCTCAGGTGTGTTTATATTATATTAAATTATGAGGTGACTCATATTTTTTTTACTTACAAAACCATAATTTTACTGTAAAAGTACACTGTAAAAAAGATTTTTTAAAGTTGTAAATAAAACAAAGATTACCTACAAAATTTATCTACAAAATTTCAAATTTAATTCAGTGTGTTACTTGCCACTGTTTGTTAAATTTACTTTTTAAGTTAAATTTTTAAGTGAAAATTGTTTGTGCACCTTTTTCTGGGTGTAGTTGAATATAATATTGATTTTCACCATAAATTGTATGGTATATTCTTTTCCCAATTAGCTTTTTCCCATTTTATTTAAATATTACTTTACAATAAAATCACATGCATGCAAGTTTTACCATATTGAAACGTTACTTCAGATAATAATGCAATGTAATATTTTTGCTTTGTTCTGACATGTAGACCAATGGGGTATTTTCTGCTTGGTTAATTTCGCTTTCAGAGGGCAACATTTCAAAATGAACAAAAATGTGTTAATAAAAGTCACATCAAGCAAATTATCCCCTCATTGGTCAGAATATTCGACACATGGCATTACATTTTAAGGTGGACAAACAGCAGCTCTGCAGACCAATAATAAGCACCGAAAGAAAGCCACGATTTGTCATTACATTGTTGTGTTATATAATCTTAAAAGTATGGTTCAGTCAAAAATTAAAATTTGGTGATTTGGAACACAAAAGAAAATATTTTGAGGAATGTTTCAATTGATTTTGCCCATACAATGAAAGTCATTGCATTCAAAATGACATCTGATCACACTGACTTCCATTTTATGGGGAAAAACAAGACATTTTTCAAAACATGTTCTTCTTGTGTGGAAGCGTCATTTGAATTCGTATGTCATTCTCAGCACCTTTGTCCTGGCAGTGAGTGTGCCGTTTGCCATTTTAGCAAAAGCAAACATTTTAAAGTTGAATGTTTGTTTATCCACATTATTGATTTACATTTCCATAAATTTGGTTGAGAGAGCCTTCTGATGGCTGCATGTTTAATAGATAGGCCTGCATGCTAGTGGGAGCAGAGCGCGTTATCTGAATTCTCAGACTCAGGGAAAGCTTTGAAATCATGCCTAAGACTAATGAAAGAGGAGCAGGAGGAAGGAAGGAATGAGCCGCGGAGAGGTGTGATCTACCTACGGAGAGATTACCATGTACCCCTGGGCTCTCATCTTACACTGTGTGGGGAGGCGTGCGGTATCGTTCGTTCACATGGCAGCGCGGTGCAGAAAAGGTCTCGTAGCTGAGGTGTTAAGATTTATACTCCAGCTATAAATCTGCAGAAAGGATCCCCCACACCAGATTTTTAATATTATGCCGATACCACACTCTCTGCCCATGGACAATATGTTCAACTGACTTTGACAAATCAAACACTTAAGAAATACGACAATATCCCTCACGGCGCAGCTCTGCAGGGAGGAGGAATGGATGCGCAACAGCAAGTGTGAGAATATTTCTCTGAAAAAGGTGGCACAGGATGTAGGGGAAGAAATAAACAGCCAGTTTATCCACAGGATGGATGGTGACATCATTATCTGCCCATAACAGCATCCCCAACTATTTGGATGCAAACTTTGCCCACTGCACAGAATAACTGCTCACTCTGGGGTACAGTGAGGCTGCATGGCTTTCAGAAAAATCTATGTAAAAAACTGCACAGAGCAATCAGATCATTCTTGATCGATTCTTAAAACAAACTACATCTGGATTTGAAGGAAATTGCTGCTATATGTCAAAGTTTGAAG
>JAFVLL020015851.1:10000-37260 GCA_021397915.2 Tor tambroides | reverse complement strand
GATTTCAGTTTGTATTTTAATTTAGTTGTACAGGTTATAGTTTACATTAAAGGTGGAAAAAGTTCTGAAATGATTTATCTTGGTCTCATTTTTTTTACATTGCAGAAACCTGGCATTTTAACAGGGGTGTGTAGACTTTTATAGCCACTGTATATCTTATGTCTTTGTTTTGAACTTATATACTTACCTCCACCTGGCAATTCCTATTTGTTGTCATTTATTTTTCTATCCTTTTTCTCTTTTCTCTCTCCTTTTGATGTTATTTCTTGATAAAATATTGTGTTATTGTTCTTTGAATAAAAAAAAAAAACCCTATAAGACCCCTGTAAGAGGAGCTCTCTGCACATCTGGTTGAGAAAATCCTTATAGGAAATAGGAGACTTTTTACAGTGGTAGTCATCAAGACATGGTGATGTACAGATCATTATCTCTGCATTTTTATGTTATGTGAATGAAATGACCTGCCTGTCAGATGAGTGTACAATTCCAGCTCGCCAGACAACAAGATGTATAACAGTCATCAGTCCTGCTCCTATAGATAACGTCCCAGACTGATCTCAGGACTGAAGGTCACAGATGCACACAGGACAGGCCATGACTGAACAAGCCAGAATGAACTAGGAAATGTTTGGCTAGAGCGGTGACCCTGTCCTGAATCACAGCGTAAGCAGAGAAGTGGCATGGAAAAAAACATCAAACTGGTCTTGTGGACTTCGTCGTAAGTGTACATGAGTGTGTGATTTGGGACAGAGCCTATGAATTATTAGGAGCACACTTGAGCTCTGGGGATCACTTTGAGTCAGACCAGAACCGATTCAGTGGTTTGACTCGCTCCGTCTGGATCGTTCACATGCTGGATCAGTGGAAATCACAAACGAATCATTCAGTGCGGTTTGTAAACTGATTTATCCCAAAGAATCATTCTTTGTGATCGACACCTCTGTCGGGTCTTGGGGCAGGTCATGATTTATACCCTTTAAAAAATAAAGAGGTCCTGTACGTATGAACGGTAAAAAGTTCAGTATTTTGCTTTGAAATGTAGTGAAGTAAAATGAATTGTTCCTCAAAATGAAAAATAAAGAGGAGGGCGAGACAGATTCACTGCACTGAGTTCTCAGGTGACTGAAACATGGTCAGCAATAAAGTGTGGTATTTAACCCACACTGATACACTTTACTCCATTTCCCCTTAAGTACTGTATGGTGATCTCTAGTAAAAAACGAACATATATAAAATACATTTACTTCGTACTAAGTACTGATAGAAAATTTAGAGTACGCCTTGCATACAATATCTTAATATTAAGCCTAAAATGTGTCTTTACATGCAAGATATTTAAAGTGTACCTGAAGTATACTTACAATAGTTCCACTTTAGCACAATCAAATATACTTCAGTATATCTTTAGTTGGACACCAGCTCTACTTTCCCACAATTAAAGTGCATTAAACACAAAATTAGTTGTTCCAATTTAGCAGACTTTTAAGTATACCAGTTTTAGTATACTAAGGCCTGGTTTCACAGACAGGGCTTAGACTAAGCCAGGATTTAGACCATAGTTCAATTAAGACATTTAAGTAATTTTTATAAACATGCCTAAGAAAAACCATTACTGGTGTGCATCTTGAGACAAAACAAAGGCATTGACGTGTTTTAAGATCAGTCAGTGCAAGTTTCTTTCAGTTGAAACAGCTCAGACTTACATTTTAGTCTAGGACTAGGCTTAAGCCTCGTCTGTGAAACTGGGGATAAAAGTACAAATACAGGGTGTTTTTATTAAGTACAAAGTAAATGTATTTGCAGTACACTTAGTATGAAAAATGTATTTCAAATACATTTTAGCATATTTAGTTTTTACTAGGGATATGAAGGAATATATCTGAATTCAAAACCAATACGTTAGGCCAAACACTAGCTTACTTTGACTAAAGCTGTTTGTAATGAAGGCACTGTGAAATTGCACTGCTGTTGCACTTCACATACATGAACGACAGATGTCTGCTGCATTCGTTTATTTGTCTGAAATCTGAAAGGGAGCACCCTGAGATACTGTCATCTGAAGGACTTCTGAAAAAATGGCATCAGAGAATTGTAAAATGTAGGTTTTTCACTGTAGGACTTTCTGTCACTGAAGTGCTATTCTGTATTTGGTTGTAGATTACTCGACTACGTCAAAGGGTTCAAGCTGGTAATGTCTCTGTTCCCTCTTTCTGCCATCACATCCTGAGCTTCTCTTTTTTTAAATGAAATAAAAGAAATTTTCCAGAAAGCGACCCAGTTATCAAAGGCTTTGTTAAATCTGATGCAGTGGCTTTTGCTAGCATTGTGAGTTGGACAGGCAAAAAGAAAAGGTGTAAACACAGCGCACAAAAGATGACAACGCAGCAAAATAAAGCCAGACGTTTCAGCGAGCGCACGCGTTTGATGTGTTTCTGAGAGTCCAGTGATCATCAGTCCTGACGCAGAGGCACGTCATCGTCCAGCTCAGATAAAACATTTTATTGTTGCAGTTTTTTTAAAGACAATCTGCTGTTGTAGTTTACACTAATCTTAAAATGTAGGCATTCAAGTCAATATTTTATTTAACATAATTCATATTGCAGTCATCGTGAACAACTGGGATTTCAATATACACAACAGAATTGTAACATTGTACGCAACCCTTCCTAACCCTACGACGATCCTCCTGGAGTAAATCCCATCCCACCCGTTCCCAACCAGGAAAACTATAGCAAAACATCGGAAGTCTCCCAAGCTCACAGCAGCCCAGTTTGCAGACGGATCCTGCCGACCTCGTGTTAACCGGTCTCAGGGTTCAGCGGGTTATCAATTTGTCAACGCTATCGGAATTGGTCGAAGGCGACGCTGCGAGCGTCTTTTTTGGCGAAGGCAAAAATGAGTGACTACTTCAGAGGGTTGAATACGTGCGGCTCGAGGCGAGCTCGGCCCTCAGGCCTTGGTAATGGAGTACGAGTGTAATGATCTGATGAGAGTCTGCCTGTCTCGCTCTGGCTTCATGTCTGTGAGTGGGAGGATAAGTTAGCATGTGAATCTCAGCAAAAATAAACAGTGGGTACCAGCATAGTGGCAAAATACGACTGAATTCTCTGAGCAACAATCACTGACCGGCCCCTCCGAAACCCCCCTCTGTGTGCGGTCAGTGTGTCGGTCAGTGCGTCTCCACGCATATGAGCCCGATAAATGCATTCAGGGATGTGAGGCCCACGGCGCGGACTATTTCGTGGCGCTCGAAGTAGGTGGCGCCCACGTATCCGCCGCGCAGCGACCGCTGGACGTTCTGCTCGAAGAGCCGCCGGTTCGTCTGCAGCACCTCCGCCGCCTCTTTGTTCAGGGGGTCTTCAGGATTGGGCTCCTGGAGGAGACAGAACCACACAAACACCAGCTGAAGATCCCGCATCACTACTGATAAAGCCCAGTACGCTTCTGAACAGGACGGTTTGTAATGTTTCTTAAAGAAGTCTCTTCTGCTCATCAAGCCTGCATTTGTTTCATTCTAAAAGTACAGCAAAAACAATAACATTTTGAAATATTTTTACTATTTAAAACAACTGTTTTCTATTTGAATATGTTTTAAACTGTAATTTATTTCTGTGATTTCAAAGCTGAATTTTCAGCATCATTACTCCAATCACATGATCCTTCAGAAATCATTCCAATATTCTGAGTTGCTGCTCAAAAACATTATTATTATTATTATTATTATTATGTTGAAAACAGCTGAGTAGAGGTTTTCAGGTTTCTTTGATGAATAGAAAGTTCAGAAGAACAGCATTTGCATTCCAGCAATGTCTTTATCATCACTTTTGATCAATTTAAAGCATCCTATAAAAGTATTAATTTCTGTCATTTCTTTCCAAAAAAAAAAAAAAAATGACACTGACTCCAGGCTTTTGAATGGTGTAGTGTATAATGTTACAAAAGCTTTTTATTTCAGATAAATGCTGATCTTTGGATCTTTCTATTCATCAAAGAATCCTGAGAAAATTCTAATCAGCTGTTTTTAACATAATAATAATAATAACTGTTTTTGAGCAGCAAATCAGAATATTGAAATGATTTCTGAAGGATCATGTGACTGGAGTAATGATGCTGAAAATCAGCTTTGAAATCACAGGAATAAAGTACATTTGAAAACATATTCAAATATAAAGCAGTTATTTTAAACAGTAAAAATATTTCAAAATGTTACTGTTTTTGCTGTACTTTGGATCAAATAAATGCAGGCTTGATGAGTGGGGAGCTGTTTCAAAAAACGCCAGATTTATTTCAGATATTCTGACTTATTGTCACTTGATTTGGTTCAAAATAAGTCAGACTCACTGAAATAAGCCTGGTTTACTTGGTAAACTTGTTTTATGAAACAGCCCCCAGAAGATACTTCTTTAAAAAAACCATTAGAAGTCTTACTGCTAACTTTTGACTGGCAGTGTATATGAACACTGCTCACCATCAGGAAACTGAGAGAACATGAATCAGGATCTAAACACAATGCAGACATTGAGGAGAGCTGAACTTACGAGGAACAGATACTGTAGTCCATATATGATGGAGTTAATGGTCAACACTGGCTTCCAGTCTTCTCTGAAATAGAAAGAGTGATGTGTAATTTCAGGATCACACCCTGATCATTCAACAGCTTTCTACCACTGATCCCCGTTACGCTCTGGCTGCATTCTGTCATTCACTCGAAAGGCTATAAGCATCAAAGCACACTAAATGTTGTGGTCGGGACCCAGTGATCACTGAATAACGACTTGAGATTGTGTGAAAGACTCTGGAGAAGGCACCAGTTTCAGGGATCTTTAACTAACTGAGCTCAATCAGACACACGGAGAACTCAAACCGATGGCTTTCTGTGCTTCAGGCTTCATCTACAGGATCCTATTGACCGCTTATCTGTCTTCAGTAATTGCTTGAAAACTTCTGACCTATTTTAGTTAGACTAGTATTTTTACTTTGATATCAAAATTCAAGAAAATCAAGATAAGTGATAACCGTCAAATTTCTCTGGAATCTAGAATTGTTATCGTAAAAACCTTATTTTGATCGAGAGCAAACACTTATATTGATTTATATTATGTTGAAATGAACTCGCTCACGTTGGTGACATGCTTTTAGGTTTTTCTTCCATTACTGGACGCTGTGAATACTGTCGCTTTAATAAAGAGACAGTCGTCATCTCTTTTGATATGGTTGACCAAATGAAAACCAACATCTTGGAAGCAGCAATTTATGTGGCCCACAAATGATGAAAAACAAGAGCTACTTTTCATTTTCTGTTGCAGGGCCAGTGGAAATGTTGTCAGGGCCAGTAAAACTGAAGCAGTTGCCCTCAGGAGACCTGGACAGTTAGTCACATGAGCACGACTCCACTATCCTTTACACGAGAACCGGGACAGACACGACAAATGTGTAGGAGTGCGCACAATACCTCAAAATATTTAGACAGACGTTGCCTTCGAGGTCAATGTTGGGGTGATAGACCATCGTTTCACATTTTACTTTTGGAGGGTCGTGAGGGTATCCCTGTCCTACCTGGAAGGAAAAACACCTGACCTTTAGTCGCTGTTCAAGGACAAGCTCACAAGCTTTTAAGAGCGGATTCACAATGACTGCAACTAGTTATTTTCAGTGCAAGTATCCTGTTTTAAAGCAAAAACATGCTCTGATGGTGCATCTGAAAATAACAGTTCAGGAAATAAAGAAACATGTACAAAACACACTGTAAAGAATTAGTAAGATAAAAAGCTATGTAAAGAAATGTACACAACTTGGCTAACTAATGGGTGAAAAAAATATTACATTGATGACAAATCATAGCAGATTTAAGTTTCAGCGTGTCATAACACAAGCAAACTGTTGACTGCATTCAGAAAAAGCTGTCCCAGATGTGCCTGTGTGTTGAACAGACATGCTGGACCTGATCTGCTCAACATCCACCCATCAAACTGCTATAAAAATGGCTTCTTTTCCATTCATGGCACTATTTTCTTCGTACTGGTTAATCAAACTGCTTTTGAAACAAAATCACAGAATTTGACAAAATTCCACGTTCTCAATTAAACCTTGTTTCAAGCTAATTCAATTAAGATGAACAACTCCATGCAAATCTACCAATTTGACTGATAGGATTTTGACTGTTTATGGCTGTGGTAGCAGAAAATAAAGACAGTTTGATTAAGAAACAGGGGTCCTCAGAGGTATAGCTGTCCACTAACATGCCTCAAAACAGTAACTGAAGACAAACGCCACCCAAACACCATGACGTTTCCGCATGTACACGGTTCAGTTTTACATTTCAGTGATTGCGTTAGCAGTTTTTTCTTCTTATCTAATATATGCAATCATGTTTAACTCTCTTTTTTTTAAGCTATTATAATATTACACCTCATACTTCAGAACAAGGTCTTTTTTCAGGTCCAAGACCCATGTAAAAACATAAAGACATTTAAAATATGAAATTAAATCCCTTTCTGCTGCGCTCTGTAGATCCTGGCTTTTTATCTTGTGTACTTTAATGAATTTGAAGTTTTACATTTTAAGGCCTAAATCAAACATATCCCAGTTCTCAAGAACTACTCTTACATTAGAGCTACTGATCTGCTCACTCTTATATTATTACATTATGTTTTGTAATGACTTTTGTGAGAAGCTAAAAATGAGTAAGCACTAAATTTCTAGTCTGATCTAATGTACTACAGCAAACAATGGCCTAGTGTCAGCGTGTGATCTGTCGTGGGTCTTTAGTTGAGCATTCATGGTACTTGAGCTGCTGTTTACCTTAAAACTGAAGACAAATTTCCCACCTTTATAGAAACCCTGCAAAAGAACAATACAGAACATTATAAATGCTTACGAAAGGTATCAGACTCTACACATGACAGAGTGACATGCTGCTATCAGCAGGAGCAAAAGCACAGATCTGATGATGCCAGTCACAGTCCATGCCATATACTCATTCAGACTTCAGGGGCTGACAGATCAGAAATCAGATCTGAATCAGACAGCCAGACGGTCAGAAAGAGATCAGACCTCGTCCGGTGAGATGATGAGCTTGAAGTTGAGCAGGTCGTCTTGGTCGGGGAACACGATCTCACACGTCTTTGGGAGGTTCAGTTCATTGATGTCTGATAAAAAATGAAACAACAACAACAGCATTACTTTCACTTTCACACAGACATGATGCTATGCACTCGCACAAACACTGGGTATTAATTATGAAGGCTTCCACCCTTGGTTTTGTTATGACTATTGTTAAATCTTATCATAGAGCCCAAACGTTCAGACTGAAGACATGACCCTCATTAGATTAGCTGTTGCACTGATTTAAGTCCTTTTTTTTTTAATTTTTTTTTTTTTTTAAAGTTTTCATTATCAGAAGTGTGAATTAGGATTTTTGAGAGAAGTGTTCGTTTGTCAGGTAAAAGCAGCACTGTTTCAAACCAATCCACTTCCAATGCATTCACACTGAAGCCGATCAGTACATTATTGACCTAGCTTACAGAATATGGACGTGAACTTTTTTTGCTGACCCATTGTGTTTACATGCAACATTTCAGTCAGTCTCGCTGCAATGTGATATTGACAGCTAGCGGTCCAAATAATATCCAGAATAGTGGAGAGCGTTGTTTTTAGATGGATGCTAAGGCTTTTTAGGTCGGGCAGAATCTGTGATCTCTGAGCCAGTTTGTTTGCAGGCTTTAATGGCTGCAATATGCTGTTTTCTCCACCGACTGGCAACCCGGTGTGCTGAAATACTATTGGCTACACTGGCAGTGGGCGGAGTCACACAGACCAAAACAAAAACAGACATTCCAGCACAGAAGGCACATTTCACAGCAGAATGACTGGCTGTAGTGTTGTTTTTCAAAGAAACAAGTGTGAACTTGGAATGTGTCCTTAATATCTGCAAATATATTATAGCATTTTTATGCTTCAAAAAATGACTTACAGCACCTTTAAACAATGGCCGTCTGGAATAAAGAAAGTGAAGACCAACGGATTAACAATTTACATTCAAAATGTTAAGCAAGTGCTGCTTTGTTTACAGTAGAAACTCTAATTGCATTTTTTTCTGATAAAAATGGTGAATGTGCTCCAGAAAAGCACAGCGGTGTGCGTCACACATGCTGTTTTGTGAGAGTCTTGCTCATTCAAAGTGCTTGCGCACCCAGAATCCTGCTGCTTTTATGGTCTCGGCTTGTAAACACACAGTGCATATATTTATTTCATTAAATCGCAGTCTTTGCTTTTGGATAATCACACGATTATTAAACGTATCGATTTAAGAGAAAAACTCTGATTGAGGGATTTAAAGTCATGGCAACCGCAAGATGCAATAATGCAAATACCAACTAAAAACTAAACGTTTTCAGAATAAATAATGTCCCACAGGCAAAAATCACAGACAATTCTGCTTAATAAATTGAGAAAAACTGAACTAACTGTGACCTGCCTCGAGCTAAATAATGACACTATTGGGCTTTTCGTAACTTATATGAATAAATTCGGAGTAACTAGCACATAAAAAAAAAAAAAAAAAAATTCCCATTTAATTACTTGTTAACTAATTAATTTTGTTATTCCTAAATGCAATTTCAGGAGGAGTGAATCCATCTTTGACATGCAGATGTATTTTCCCAGCACTGGCAGAGTCTGAGGGTTAAGCTCTCCACCGCAGACAGCTATCTGAAAGACTAATGAACTCTCCCGCCATTCAAAGCTCATTCCACCACAGCTTTAACGCTTCAAACTGTTCATAAAACATGGTGTCTTCTGAAGAGACACATCACTTTATATGAACAGATTTAATTTAGACTTTAATTCTCAAATAAACTCTGATTGACACAAATACACAGGGATCATTAAATGATCAACAAACTGCGACTGACCTTCTGCACCATGAGTTCAATGTTTACATGTGAACAAAAGCCTAAATTAAATCTGTTCTTCATATTAAACCATTGTGTGCCTTCAGAAAACCACTCAATTCATATGGATTCATTTTGAAAATACTTCTTTTAAAAAAAAAAAAAAAAAAAAAAAGCATTTATGCTTTGGTCTCTCAGGTTTCATTAAAATGCCTTCAATTTGTGTTTTGAAGATAAACGAAAGGTTGAGTAAATGATGAGAGCATGGTCATTTTTGGGTCAACTGTCCCTTGAACTTATTTTAATGTTTGAGTCATTCTGATCCAGAAGCTGGTGAGCAGGTTTATCTTCATTTCAGTGACAAACCTGAACTTGTCAAGAGTCCATCAGGATCAGATGAATGTGCACTGACCTGACTGCTGACAATCTGACCAACTTCAGACTGTCCACACGGAAAACAGCCCAAAGCAGATGCTGGATCACATCTGTCCAGGTGTGACGATAAACACAGACGGTTATGAGGCTAATACTCGCACACCAAACTCTAGGCCTCAATGTTATGACTCTGACTGAAACTCGTTAGTTTGCTCTGACAGAAAACTAGTGTTTCTCCCGTGATGTGTGACTTTAGACAGGAGCTTCACTCCCTGTGACTGCTCAGAAGTTTCAAACAGCGAGTATATAATAATAATAATAACGAAACAGCGCAGAGTAACTGAAGAGTGCGCTTCGTGTTAGCGCGGCGGCTAATGCTACTTTCGCTCTCCTTTACGTAGCATCGTTACGAGAAGCTGTCTTTAAACAGACTGGACCGAGCTGCGCTGAGTGTGTGTCTCTGTGTGTGTTTGTGTGAGATAGATGAAGGTTTGTGCTGGTGTTCGGGGTTGTTTTCGTTACCCTTCTGTATCCGCAGCTGGGCCGCGCTCGCTTTCTTTCCGCCGACTCCGGCTCTCGTTCCTCCCGCAGACTCCTCGTCCTTCTTCTGCTGCTTCAGAGAGAAAAGCTTGATCATCTTCGCTCTGTTCTGTGCTGAGAACAAGCCTAAGCCGATCTAGCCCTGATATGACGACGCTGTTGTGTGTTTTACAGGTAACACTGCGGATGCCTGGTGTGTTTTACAGCAACTGTAGAGGGAGCCGGTGTGTGTGTGTGTGTGTGTGTTAGCTGCTAATGCTAGCCGCACAGTCAGACTCTGCTTCTCAAACTACATTCTAGAGACTGCTTCGAGACCAACCAAGACAAGCAAACTACTTTAGTCGTATTATTATTATTATTATTATTATTATTATTGTTGTTGTTGTTGTTGTTTGTATCAATTTAAAAACACTTGTGCGGCCAAACAATTAATCACGATTAATCGCATCCAAAATAAGTTTTTGTTTACATAATAAATGTTTGTGTACTGTGTATATTTATTATGCATGTATATATTTCAGAAAAATATATTATGTTTATATAATAAATGTATTTATATATAATTCAAATTATATGAATATAAATATACATGTAAATATTTTCAAAATATACAATGTATGTGTGTGTATTTATATATATATATATATATATATACATCATAAATATACACAATACACATATATTATTATGTAAACAAAAGCTTTTATTTTGGTTGCGGTTAGTCGCGATTAATCGTTTGACAGCACTAATTTGGTATTTTTATTTATTTATTTATTTTATTGATATGACATAAGAAGCATTGTGCTATAAAAAAATCAACAATATAAATAACAGGAATGTTTTTGGGTAGGGGATTAATGGACCACATTTCCCATGATGCCTGTCGGCTGTGACGAATAGACGGGAGGAGCTTGCGTATTTATTTTTTTTTTTAACTCTCCATATTTTTTATTTACCATATTTATTTATTTATTTGATTTTCGGGAGCAGGAACAGAGTGTGATGGCGTCAGGATCATGTAAGAGCTGATCTGGACTGCGCTCACTGGGACAGTCTAGAGGTACACACACACACACACACACACACACACACAGCAGAGGAGCACAATAGGAAAGAGCGAACAAAAGGCACGTTTATCCGTTTATGCTGTTTTCTCTTTCAGTTCAGCCCAGCGTTCGGGAATCATAAGCGCCGAGGATATCGGCCCTCTGGATCACAGACGAGGATTTTCCGGACGCATAAACGACCCGAAGAGCTGGTGTGGTTTTGATATTTGAGGAGCACATTGAGGACAGGAGCATTCGCTGAAGATCATCGCATCTCGACGGGCTGGAGTGGATCAGAAGCGCTGTGGATGTGATAATGGATCGGTGTTTAAACGAGTCACTCGTGTAAACCTGTGAAAGGAGACTGATAACAGCAGGAAAGTCGAGCGGAGGAACAAGGAAGCGATCTCTTTCTCTCTCTCTCTCTCTCTCTCTCTCTCTCTCTCTCTCATTGTGTCCATCTATCGTAAGAAAACATCAATCTAATGCTCGATCAAGGAGTATGCGACTCCACGCGAGCAGGTGAGTCCTCCGTGATGAGCTCAGGTCGGTTAGCTCGTCGTGTTTTGTCGTGTGTCTGTGGAGCTCATGCGCGATTAAAATTCCTCCCAGATCAGAATGGTTAGTAAAGCCCATCTCAGTTCGAGCAAACAGCTCACTGTGCTGAAATCTGGCTGGTTAGTCGCTGGCGCTGCTGAATGAACCTGCTAACCCATGCTAGCTGGCTGCTCCGCTCGTTAAGGACGATCTGGAGCGTTTCTGCTAGCTTATCGCCGTGTGTCGTGCTTTATGTGAGAGAAACGACAGTCTAGGCTCGTGGTTTGCTGTGGGGCTTTTCCGTGAAGGCAGCAGGAGATGTGAAGCTGAGCTGGTTAGCTGCTCATGTTAGCTGTTCTCGCAGTGGATCAGGAAAGTGTGCTTCTGTGATAAGGACACTGCCAGCACCGTGTTCGTGATAAATCCCCTCAGCTTTGCTCGAAGTGAAGGTATGGCATCTCTGAAGCCCTTCGTCGTTTCTGAGCTGATCTTCCTGTACTTTCATTTTAGGCCCATATTTCACCTGACAGTACTGTGTCACTCTTGAGGAAATAAGATGGTAACCAGAGTTTGCACCAAAATACTGTAGTTATCACAGTTTCTGTTATAAAACCACTGTAATAATGAACTAAATGACAGCAGTGTTATGAAATATCACGCTGATGTGGCTTAAATGACCATGACTCTGCTGTAGAAACAGTGACTTTAGTAACAGTGGTATTTTGGTGGGTGGTTAAGACAGTAAATGTAAGAAAGCGTAAGTTGGTTGTTTTCTGTGTCAGTGATAGTGTCATGCTCAGCTCAGTGAAGATCAGCAGATGTTGTTGTGAGATTGTCCTATTCAGTCGTGGGTTACTTGACATTTAATGAGGGACACCAATCTGTCTGAAATACTTCATTCTGTCGTGGCATTTAGTGGACAAATATTTCTCAAAACTCTCACATGTCTAAACTCATCTGGGTAATTCTGTGCATCTGACGGTGCATCCAGGAAAGCGATGTCTCTCATATAATGGTTTTTTACGTGAGCTTTCATCATCTTACTCTCTTAGTGTAGGAGAGGTTACTTACGGAGCTTTCATTATCTGATATTAAATTCATAGTACTTTCACTATCATACAAAAAGTTCAATATCGATTGTTTTTACATTCATTTCTAAAACCCCCTAAAATAAACAAATGTGACGCTCAATTGTGCTTAATATGATATGCAGTTTTGTGTGTGTGTTTCAGGTTCAGTGAATCTCACCGCTCAGTCAGTAATTCAGCTGCCTAGTTATTATTTTGAGCGTATAACCACTGGAGGATTTTGTTGTCTCCATTGTCCAACACCAAATAGAGTTATTAGTTCCTTGCTGTAGCTGTTTTGGCTTACACACTGGATAAAAGAATAATGGCTCTATTTTCAATCAATTTATGGATGAAATTGCGTCATATGACTAAAATCTCAAATCACGATCTGTGTCATTTTAACAGGTTGCCTAATAATAGTTCAAGTTCAAATTACTTTATTTGTCCCCAATGGGGCAATTCGTTGTGCAACAGGTAGTATAGTACAAATCACACACACAATACAGAGATTGCCTACCTTGCAGGCATAGCTAAAAACAATTAAAAAACCTCCGGAAACAATCAATAAATAGTAAGTCAGTAAGTTATCTATGGTTCTTTATAGAGCTGAGAAGCAGAATGGCTGCAGGTACAAAAGCGTGTTTATATCTGTTGGTTCTGAATTTGGGGAGTTTAAAGCGTGATCCCGATGGCAACATCTGAAATTCAGCCTGTAAGGGATGAGAACTATCTGACAGGATAGATTCAACCCTTCTTAACATCTGCTTCTGATAAAGTTCCTCCAGGCCTTTCTGCTTAGAACCTGTGATGCAGCTGCTCACCTTAATTAACCTTGAAAAGGAGTTTTTTTGTTTTACAGTGATGGTAATAGGGGTGTGCGGTATATACAGTCTACAGTAATATGGTGATTGTTGTTTTATGGATGTGTGAGCTGTCGTTATCAAGTGTGTCGCTCACTTAAAAGGGATTGTTCACCCAAGAATGAGCATTTTCTGTTCATTTACTCACCCTCAGGCCATCCTAGATGTAGGTGACTTAGTTTTTCTTCAGTAGAATAGTAGAATCACCTCTTGGTGATTTCAGAAATTCGAGTCATTTTTGGAAATAAACAAGCATATCAGGAAACACAAAATGAACACCTGTGGCTCCTGATGATATATTGAGGTCTTATGAAGTGAGACGATCAATCTGTGCAAGTTCTTTACAGGATTATGCCTGTAATCCAGAGCCTCAAGCAAACTGGTTCTTTCAGACAGTTTGATTCAATGAGCTGATTCAGTTCACACAATGATGAAATCTATATGCAATTATATTATGAAGGCATCCAATAATGATGTGAAATGTGGATGTTTTACATGTCTAAAGCATATATAGTGCATAAACTAGTCTTCATCAGCTCAGCTTTTTACATAACCCATAAAAACGTTGATTTGAAGTATTGGGTTCACACATGCTCTCGTGTTCGGTTCGAGTCGAGCTGTTTCCTCAGTTCAGTGTCTGCTGGAGGAACTGAATCAGTTCATTCGTCACTGCTATTTCAGCTCGTTTCCGAAGTGAGTTTTGATGGAGTAACTTGTAGTTTCTTGCACAGACCTATCGTTTCACTTCATAAGACCTCAATATATCATCAGGAGCCACAGATGTTAATTTTGTGTTCCTTGACGTGCTTTTTTTACTCTCAAAAACAGGCAGCCGCTGACTTGCATTGTATGAATCACCAAGGACAATGATTTCAGCTAAAAATCTTCTTTACTGTTCTGAAGAAAGAAAAAAAAAAAGGGTGAGTAAATGAACAGCAAATGTTCATCTTTGGGTTGACTGTACCTTTAAGCGTCTGTGTGTTCAGTGTGTGGCGTAGCCTGCTAGAATCAATCCAACTTTCAAGATATTGGGGCAAAAATGCCCCGTATGAGTTTTTAGCTTATACTTATGTCATATGATGTAGTTGAAGTCACCATGACATCAAAATGGACAATTCTTACTTTTATATTAAATAAATGATTCTTCCACACCCATCATTATATATTTTTTCAATTCGTGCGTCACATCACAGGAAGAGCAGGTTATGGTATTTTTATGAAGGATTAAAGGCCCAAAATATGCATGGATGAATCATTCACAATGAGACTGGGAACATTCATGAGGAAACTAGCTGGGGTTGATTTTAATTTCACAATCAGAGATCAGTCAGAGTTCATTTAGGGCTGAGGTCTCCCTTCAGAATGATTGAGAGATCTTTAGCATCTCTGAGAAACCGGTCTCCTCATCAGAGAGCAGGACATTGCCCATCCATGATCAAGAGCTCATCAAAAGCAGCGGTTCAGTGAGAATATACCATTGGCGGTGTTACTCTTTGACCTAACGAAATTGTCTTCCACTGTTCATTTTCAGCTCTCCCCGTCTCGTTGCTCTTCTAAGCTGTGTGTTTGTGTTCTTGCTGATGTCAGTGAGTCTCAAGATGGCGCCAGATCCTCTTCTGACAGGTGTTTGTGTGAATAGAGTGAGTGAGTGAATCGTGTCCTGGAGGAGCTGTCAGCTCTGTGTGATTGTTGTGAGCGCTGTTCGTTTATTAGCGTTTGATAGAGATGATCCACCCAAACTATGGCAGGTACACAAGCTGTACTTTATTTTCCCCCATATAGCAAACATTAGTAAGCTTTGACCAATGTCCGCTTTGTATGAAAGTTTATTTTTTGTTAAAAATGATAAAATACTGATAACTAAACAGAATAGCTATGATACATATTTACTTATGGAAAATAGCGTTCTGTTATCTTACAGTCTTCGACGCAAGTGTGCGTGTGAGAGAGAGGACACACGCGTGTCTTACTCATGATTGTTACTGTGTCAAGCTCCAGCGCTACAATACTCCGCTGCATACTCATGCTGTGACAGCTGTGCACAGTAAGAGAAATAAGATAAAGACTAGTAGTTCATGCCAAAAGAAACACTTGCACTTATAATTTAACATCAATTTTGCATTTTAAAAAAAGTGATATTTTTTGTCAAAAGCTGTGTGTGTGTGCGTGCATGTACACTACCGTTCAAAGGTTTTGGATCAGTAAGTAATGTCTTTTAAAGAAGTCTCTTCTGCTCATCAAGGCTGCATTTATTTGACCAAAAATACAGAAAAACAGTAATCTTGCAAAATGTTATTACAATATAAAATAATGTTGTCTATTTTAATATACTTTAAAGTATAATGTATTTCTGTGATCTGCAGCTGTATTTTCAGCATCATTACTCCAGTCTTCAGTGTCACATGATCTTCAGAAATCACTCTGATATGCTGATTTATTATCAATATTGGAAACAGTTGTGCTGCCAAATATTTTTTTGGAACCTGCGATCCTATTTTTCAGGATTCTTTGATGAATAAAAAGTTAAAAAGAACAGCATTTATTCAAAATGGAAATCTTTTCTAACAATATAAATCATTGCTATCACTTCTTATCAAGTTAACACATCCTTGCTGAATAAAAGGTTTCATTTCTTTCAAAAAAAGAGAATAAAAATGTACTGACCCCAACAGTAGTGTATATTGTTAGAAAAGATTTCTATTTTGAATAAATGCTCTTCTTTTGAACTTTTTACTCATAAAAGAATCCTGAAAAAAGTATCGCAGGTTGGCAGCACAACTGTTTCCAACATTGATTATAAATCAGCCTATCAGAGTGATTTCTGAAGGATCATGTGACGCTTTAGACTGGAGTAATGGCTGATGGAAATACAGCTTTGATCACAAAAATAAATGATACTTTAAAGTATATTCAAATAGAAACCATTATTTTATATTGTAATAACATTTTGCAAGATTACAGTTTTTTCTGTATTTTTGATCAAATAAATGCAGGCTTGATGAGCAGAAGAGACTTCTTTAAAAACATTACGAGTCTTACTGATCTGAATCTTTGAACGGTAGTGTATGTGTTTGTTTAGTAGTGTGTAGTTTGCTCTGTTTATAAAAGAGCAGGTCCAGTCAGTTAGATGTTCTGAACTGTGAGAAGCTGTGTTCTTGTGAGCTCTGTGATGCAGGTGGTCAGTGGTTAGTCTGCACTGTGTGGCAGCAGTGTTTAGAGCTGTTTCTCTGGTGTGTGTGTGTGTGTGTGTGTGCAGTTGAATGCAGAGGGGATGTCTGGCAGTAAGGCGCTGGGGGGCGCGCGGCGGCGGAGGACTCGTTGCCGGCGCTGTCAGGCGTGTATGCGGACCGAGTGCGGCGAGTGCCACTTCTGCAAGGACATGAAGAAGTTTGGAGGACCAGGACGCATGAAGCAGTCGTGTCTGCTCCGCCAGTGCACTGCAGTGAGTCTCGCTCAGACCACACGCCTCCACTCCTGTCAAGCACACACACACTCTTTCAGATCTTTCCCCTCATAAGAGAGATTTGCCTTATTTGTTTACCCTAGAGGATTTTTATACTGCTATATGTGACCCTGGAGCACAAAACCAGTCATAAGGGTACATTTTTTGAAATTGAGATTTATAGATCATCTGAAAGCTGAATAAATAATCTTTCCATTGATGTATGGTTTGTTAGGATAGGACAATATTTGGCTGAGATACAACTATTTGAAAATCTGGAATCTGAGGGTGCAAAAAAATCTAAATACTGAGAAAATCACCTTTAAAGTTGTTCAAATGAAGTTCTTAGCAATGCATATTACTAATCAAAAATGAAGCTGTGATATTTATGGTTGGAAATTGACAAAATGTCTTCATGGAACATGACCTTTACTTAATATCCTAATGATTTTTGGCTCATTTGGATCATTTTGACCCGTACAATGTATTTTGGTTCAATGCATGTATGTTCTCTGACTCTGCTGATCTCCTCAGCCGGTGTTGCCCCACACAGCCGTGTGTTTCGCATGCGGTGAGGCGGGGAAGGAGGACACGGTGGAGTCAGAGGAGGAGAAGTTCAGCCTCTCGCTCATGGAGTGCACCATCTGCAACGAGATCATCCACCCCAGCTGCCTGAAGGTTAGTGCCACTCACTCTGAGTCAAGAATGAACTGAACCGGCTGCTGATGATCACCTGTCTCTCCTCAGATGGGCAAGTCTGAAGGCATCATTAATGATGAGATCCCAAACTGCTGGGAATGTCCAAAGTGCCACAAGGAAGGAAAGACCAGTAAGGTAAGATTCACACTAAATCCTGCACTCTTACAGTCAGAGCGTGAGTTTCAGCTGAACGTACAGACTCTCGGATTTGTCGCCACTGAAAGTTTACATTCATTGATCGTCTGCATTCATTTCCACACCTTGTTTAAAGGTTTAGTTTTCTGCTATTCCATGTTTTGTGACCAAGATCAGGTTTTCATGTTCAAAATTTTTATTCTAATCAAAATTGCAAAAATGAGTGGTCAGGGAAGCATCAGTAAGAATGTGTAGAAGAGTACAAAACAGTCAATAATGTTTTGCATCGTATGCCATCTTTCCAGCAAAAGTGCCTTTATGAATATATGGAAGCTGTACAGTTTCCAGCTTGTTACATATTTACTTAAACGTGGCCTTCACCGTAATAGAAATAATAGTAATGTGAGCGTGCGTCTGATGTTTAGGATCAAGGAGATGGTTCAGGAAAGAGGCGCATGGACAACGGGGAGGTGAGCCGCTGGAAGCTGACGGATGAGCCTCCGCCCAGTAAGAAGAAGAGCCTGTCTCTTGAAGACACGGCGCGTCAGGACGGAGCTAAACGCAAGAAGGAGAAGGACCTTCCCCAGGAGAGCGCTTCCAAGAAGAAGGCGAGTAACGCAGAGCAGACGACACTCACGAGGGCTTGGAGGGTTACTGCTGTAGTATCCTTCCATCTGGCTCATGATTCAGCTTATTTCTCAGACATAACCAAATCAGACAGCGGGAGAGTTAGCCTGTAGGGATGTGTGAGACTGCTCAACTAAACAATACTGCGACTGCTAGTCGACACGGGAAAGACTAGTCATTTATTTATTTGTTTTATGTTTTACATTTACAGTCAAACTTCAACATTCCCAGTTTATTCACTGTAGATTAAAAAACGGTAATAAAATATGAGAAGAACTCAGAGTTAAACTGTGTCAGAACAAATTCATCTTGATAATGTCAGATAACTTTGATAGAAAGGTATGGAACAAAACATGCTCAGGTCAAATTGTCAAATCAAATTTTTGTCCCAAAACTGATACAAATTTACTGCTAGTCCACTGTATGAAGAATTTTTGGGTATAATATGTCACAGTTTAAATAGCATAAATCAACTATAGTGTCCTGCACCCACTAGTAAAAAAAATATCCAAAACTATATCTGGTGTCTGAATCACTTTTGGTTTGACTAAGTTTTGCTTTATATTTTTACAAAGGCTATATTCAGTTTATTGTCATGTTAATGATACATTAAAAATAATACTTTATATATATATATATATATATATATATATATTTGGAGTGGAAAGAGATTGAGCGAAATGTCCACTGGGAAGATGAGCAAAGCAAGGAAATATTTTATCTTAGCGGAAAGCAGAATATATATGTCAAATTGGCATATTACAGTTAGTCTTGCATATGTACTAATGGTTTATGAGGGGCAATGCTGGTTCATTTATACTGGTTTAAAGGGGAAACACTATGAATGAAACTTACTTGACGGCAAAAAGTTATATCAGGATCCTAAGGAATAGACTACCCTTAAATAACATCTAGCTGCCAGAACACGTCAAGCTTTTCTTGTGATTTAGCCGTCTTTCACAGATGCTTTTCACTGGCATGAAGCATGTTCAAACCTGGACACACAAGCGGATGCAGGGATAACGAACAACAAACAACCGTACAGCTTGACACGTGCTGAGATTTATTTGAGCAGTTCTGTTGAACTATTGGCCTATTGATTCAGTTCATTTTAATAAATATGTCCATATTGGCTAACGACGATTAAGTGAATGCTTAAGTTTAAAAATACATTGATCAAGGCAAACGCATTTTGCACTGTCTTCTGGGGGTTTGTTTGACTAGACGGTTAGAAAATGTTCTGCTTGCATGTTAAAGAAATTAGTCGTGATGCACATCACTAGTAATAATATATAGTGACAGAAAAGGTCTGCATTATTTCATAGAAGGCTGAGTTTAAAGGTAAAACTGGGTAAAGAAATCTGCGTTGGACTCTGAAACACAAACATGTCAGATGTTGAAGGTACAGTCAGATCTAGCTTTGCACAGTGACATCCCAGACATGAAAAAGGTTGGCCTGAATGTGAACTGTTTTCCAAGCAGCCAGATTTGTATGCAGCTCTGTATATTCTTGAACTGGATGACTGCCTTGGTGAGTGTAAATCAGCACCTACACACAGGCCACTGCCGTATCAAGTGACTTTCAGCTGTCAACACTGAATTCATGTGTCAGACTTCACCAGACTCGAGCGTAGGGGAATTTCTGACACCAGAGGCCCATCAGTGAAACTCCTCATTGATCATTTTTAGTCAGACCCTGGAATTTCACCATGCAAGAATAAATGTGACAGCACCTGCTATTTAATGCTATTTTAATGTTTGTTGGCAGTGTCAGTGGTTTGTCTTGCTAAAAACACCCGAGTTTGTATTTTTGCGATGGCCACAGATTACCATAATTATCATAAGCGCACTGTTTTTGTTGTGACTAGCTTGACCAGAGTTCATCACTCAGCACTTTCCTTTCTGATGAGAAAAGAGCCAGTCTCAAGATGCATTGGTCCGGTCCATTCATTCTGTCTTGAGTGAAGGTGTCCTGTGTGTGTGTAGTCTCGCTCGATCTAGAGTAAAATGACAATCACAACATTAAAAATGAGGTCCATGTTTTATAGAGTTGACTGATCATTGCTGTTACGATCTCTGTATGAACACTGCGTGTCTTTCTGTTTGTCCTCAACAGATCAAAGGTGCCCGAGATAAACATCTGAAGAAGGTATGTTCTCTTCTCTTTAGTAGAGATGCACCGAAATGAAAATTCTTGGCCAAAGCTGAAGCCAAACAAAATGACACACTGGGCCGAATACCTAACACTGTTTTTCGTGGGGTTTTTTTTTTTTTCCCCCGTGTATTTTGCTAATTATTTCACCATTGCATAAATTAAATAGCCAAAATGTGCTTTTTATTGTTTTGTCTTGATTTTTTTTTCTTTGAAAAGCAATTACAAAACTACAATTTAAAAATATTTATTGAACACTGAACATTTTTTAACATTCTAGCAGACATTATACCAACAAAACACAATTTAACTTAAAATTAATAATAATAAAAATAATATTTTTTGGCCATTTTTGAGACCCCCCTTCTTGAATCAGGCATGTGATTGGCTAAAGACAAAAAATAAGGAAAACTATGCCGATCAGCATATCAGAGTGATTTCTGAAGATCATGTGACACTGAAGACTGGAGTAATGATGCTGAAAATACAGCTGCGCATCACAGAAATAAATTACAGTTTAACACATTCACATAGAAAACAACTATTTAAAATTGTAATATTTTACAATTACTGTTTTTGTATTTTTTACTGTACAAATAAATGCAGCCTTGCTGAGCAGAAGAGACTTCTTTTAAAACATTAGAAAATATTACAGATCCCAATTTGAACACTGTGTGAATGTTATAAGAAATATAATAATAGAGCTGTTGTAATTATTATTATTACTGTCTTTATTTATTTTACAGAACAACAGTAAAATTACAATGCTAACATTTATGAATGTTGATGGAGTTCTTGCTTTTCTCAGCTTTTATTTTGGCGGAAACCTGCAGGAAGAACTCAACACTTCTTTTGTTGACAGCAGCAGATTTATAAATAATTCTTATGATGAATTTGGGAAGATGTTTGTCGCACGTAGAAAACAGCATTCTGCAGTTTATTTACTAATAGTTTAAGGCCATTTGGCGATTTCAATCATCATACAGTAACCAGCCCTTCCTCTTCTCATCGCAGACATGCAATGCAGCATTAAACGGTCTCTCGCTGTCGCTGCTTGTGATGATTTTTGCGTCTTTCTCGGACACTTTTAAACTCTTCCACACTGATGACATGTTGGCTGCGTTATAGAGTGTGCGCCTCTCTCTCTACACTGGTTGCTATTTGATCGCGTCACCAAAAATGTCTTGTTTGGTACAATTTATTTGGACTTTTTGCTTATTTGCGTTGCCAAACATTCGGTGCATCCCTACGCTTTAGTCTTGACATGAATTGCAGGGTTGTGAGTTTCTCTCACTAGAGTAATCCTCTCTCTTTACGGTCTTCAGCAGAAAGCCAAACCCACCTCCTCGGACTCCTCTGAAGCGAACGGGCCGAACTCTTCTGTGGCAGGAGGACACAGCTCCAGCGGAGCCTCCGCCGCAGCGCAGCCCTCCACGCCGAGCCAGGACCAGCGCTCTCACCAGCGGGAGAAACTGGAGCGCTTCAAGCGCATGTGCCAGCTGCTGGAGCGAGTGCGGGACTCCAGCTCCTCGTCCTCCTCCAGCTCCGAGAGCGACTCTGAGTCCGACTCCGACTCTCCGGCTCCCTCAGAGCCCTCCTCTCCAGCCGTCTACAGCAGCAGCGTGCGCGAGAGGAACCGGCGTCTGGCGGAGCTGGGCTTCAGCGCCAGCGAGGAGTCTGAGGGCGAGAGCGTGGAGCAGGAGGAGCCGCAGGTGAGCCGCAGAGGAGACGGCGCCAGAGTGCGGAAGGCGCTGGCGGACGCTGAGGCGGACGATGATGAGGAGGGCGATCGGGCTCAGAAAGCCCCCTCCTCGCCGCTGTCTGCCACTCAGCCTCTGACCCACGGACACTCAGCGGGGCCCGAGGGCCTGTCCAAACGCACCAACGGACAGGAGGCTCGTAACGGCCGGATGCGTGTCCGAGAGCAGCAGGAGAAGGAGAACTCCAACAGCAACCACCGCAAGGCTGTCCGCGGCAGCAAGATCCGCAGCCGGCAGAGCACCGCCTCCAGCAAGAGCCCGGCGGCGGCGGCGGCTAACCCCGGCTCTGTGGCGCCGCAGCAGCGCTCGCAGCTGGTGAAGAGGAGCAGCGCTGTGCCGGCCCCCCCGCGGCCCCTGCAGATGGAGAGGCACCTGGTGCGGCCCCCGCCAGCCTGCCCCGAGCCCCACTGCCTGCCGCTGGACAGCGGAGCCTCGCACGTGCTGCCCAGAGAGGTCTGGCTCCGCGTCTTCCAGCACCTCAGCCAGCGGCAGCTGTGCGTCTGCATGAGGGTGTGCCGCACCTGGAGCCGCTGGTGAGAGATCACACACCACACACTCATCAATATTACACTGCAGCTGCTTAACAATACAAACAAAACGGCTGCAAAGTACATAGAGGTCGACCGATGTATTGGTTTTGCAGATTAATCGGCACCGATAGTTGATTGGCGGAACTATCGAATATTGGCAAAAATCCACGCCGATAGTTTTTCCCTGGTTGCTGTCATTATAAAGTGGAAATCACTGAAAGCACATGTTGTTTGTTTTGACACGTGACACTGCACAGAGCGGGAAGCTTCAAACCCCTATTTAAACAGAAAATCCTGCCGCACCACAGAGCGCCATTCACATAGTTTCCCATTAAATTACTTTATATTTGTCCCGAATCACTGTTAATGTACATAATGACTTTAACCCGGGCTGTAAAACTGTGTATTTTGCATTTTCCAGCGAAACATTTGTTTTTCTGTGGCTCTAATAAAGTATGCTTCATTTATAGAGCTAAACTATAGATCACGCTTTCTCGTTCTGTTTGCTCAGTTTTTTTAAACGCCGAACTTCAAAACTTATGTCTGTTTGGTGATTAAATCAACTGTAGCTCGAGTTGTCTTTGCATTAAGAGTCCATTTATAACATTAAGATTAAGGAAAGCTATAGAAGTATTGTTACTTGTTAGTGTGTATTAATTTCAACGTTTACTATTACTAATACATTTAAAAAATTTTAAAATGTATAAAAAGTTTCTTCTGTTAACATTAGTTAATAATCTATGAACTACCTTTAATAATCAGTATAATAATTGATATTAATACTTTTATTCATTTGCAAAATATGGTTCAGTACTGTGTTTTTTTTTTTATTTTTTAAATAGTAAAGCACTATTTTTACTTTTTGTTCAGTATTGATATGAAAAGCTATCGGTTGATTAACCGGTATCAGCCAGTGTGGTCACACCTTGCTGTCGGTATCTATCGGTCGGCCTCTGGTAATCAGAGAGTTCCGGTCCTTGATTCTGATTGGTTGAGCCATGTTTGAAGCTGTTGTAAATTACAAACATACTCCTTTGTTTATGTCTGTTGTTGCTCGGCAACCACTTTGTTGCAACCACAACTGTTTCTGAGGAACTACATTGTTTGGCGGAAGAATACTGTTTTTATCAATATTGTTACATTTTATTTGCTTTTTTTTTTTTTTTGTGAAACCTTGCTACATATATGGAATAACCGTTTTATAAAAACAATAAGCCCCGTGAAGCCGTGGTTTACAGTGAATTAATAACAGCCTAACAGCGCCCCTTAAATTCACTGTAAAGCACGGCTTCTTGGGGCTTATTGCTTTAATCAATCACATTAGATATGCTATGAAGGCATTCTCTGACTCCAACCTTCCTCCTCACTCCAAAAAGAGCATTTATTGACACTAAACTGCAAAAATGACACTAGTGGCACTGTAATTCAATGAAACGTGAAATTGGTCCAGTAAGTAATTGCTATGATGACAGAAACAGTGCTGCCATTTTCAAGGCAAGGTATCAAAAAAGACCTGAGCTGTATCATATTCAAACATATCCATTCGTTCTCCTGAGGATGTCTTGGGCCGTAGGCAGAGACTGACCAGTCAATACCTCGATCAAACACCAGCTCAAAGCAGCTCATCTTGTCACGCTTCTGTTTTATAAAGTATTAAATATAATCATAAGAGTGACAGGTAAAAACAGCAGAGATTGGTTAGTCATGTGTCATAACCTCACATTAGTTTCACTCTTTACACACAAGTGTTTCTGTGTGAAAACCCTTGGACACAAGGTACATTTTGTTTGGGCTCGTTTAATCAGGATCGTCTGTTGTAAGTAACAGTATGCCGTTTCAGTGGTTACGTGAAAACGGGACGAGTGTTATGGAGTAGTCAGAGTCCAACTACAACCTGAAACCACCACACGCAACGCTTCTAACTACGCGCAGTTATAGCCTTCTCAAACATGAGCAGAGATTTCATCATCCTCTACCACAGCAGTAGATCTGACGTCTTTGTGTCATAGGAAGTTCAGCGTACTGTAATGTGTGGGAATACACTAAACCAGTCTCAAAGTGAGGCTGTGAAGCACAGCGCCCTTAACTAAAGCCCTCCTCCTGTAGCCCGATCTAGAGTGAGGTGAAGGCCATGGGTTAGAGATGTGTGTTTACTGCCGCTCTCATCTGACAGAGCTGCACTGTTCATGATAGATGCACGAATGAGTTATTACAGCATGTCTGTCATTCACATCATTAAATCATTAAAAACATTTCAACACAATGCATTAGCTGATTATCCTCACCACAAGGGTCACGTCTTCAGGTAGAGAATAAATAATGATTTATGAAATGTCAATTCTTTCATTTCACCACGCATGAGAAGTGAAATGAAAAATAATAATAAACAGCCAATATGTTAATAAGCAACTAATTAATACAGAGGGTTGGTCCCTATACTAAAGTGTTACCAGAATTATTAGACATGGAGTAATTACAGATGATGCTGTTATGGGTTTTGTGAGCTGTACTTTATCATTTCCCCTCAAGCAGCTCCACCAGACAGTGCTGTAGCAGAAGGGTTATTAACTTTGCTCCAAACCATCGTTTCTGACTTTTGGCAACATTATATTTCAGTCAAAAACTCGTGAGCAAATTACTCTTTCAAACCGATTCTGTTCAGTTAAACGGATAACAAGTCACACTGTATGATTAATTTGTGAATGTGATTGTTCCAGGTTTAATCACTGATTCAGTGAGTGGGTCAAGTTAACAAACCAATGCCCTGAGCGTGAGTGCTCCTGAGATTCATAAAGCCCTGTGACATTACAGGCAGTGATGGGCAGTATTTTAAATACATAATACTATTTTGTTTTTAAATACCTTTTTATATTTAAATACATTTAATCTTAGCATTTTTGTATTTTTACAATACATAAGGTCCTTTTCAAATACATGTATTTGAAATATTGCCCATCCCTGATTACAGGACCTCTCTTTAAACACTGAGGAAATATCATCATATCAGTGGAAATATGAGTGGAAATTCCATCATCAGCATGTTTTATAATAGTTAATGTAATATGTGTGTCCGGTTATGGGCTGGTCTGTGTGTATGCTGCTCTCTCAGGCGTCTGATGTGTGTGCTTCTGTGCAGGTGCTGTGATAAGCGGTTATGGACTCAGATCGATCTGAGTCGCCAGCGCTCCATAACTCCTCCGATGCTGAGCAGTATAATCCGCCGACAGCCCGTGTCTCTCAACCTGGGCTACACCAACATCTCCAAGAAGCAGCTGATGTGGCTGATCAACCGTCTGCAAGGTAGGTGTGCTCCTGCCAGATCCGGAGCGCTCCTGAGTGCATGAGGCACAGGGGTCATCAGTGCTGTGAGTGAAGTGTAGAAGAGTGGAGTGTGAGACGCTTCAGAGACGGGCCTGATGTGCAAATGTTTTGGTCCCATGCACATATGTGTCCCTGGAGCACAAAAGCAGTCATAAGTAGCACAGGTATATTTGTAGCAATAGCCAAAAATACATTGTAAGGGGCAAAATTATCCATTTTTCTTTTATGCCAAAAATCATTAGGATATTAAGTAAAGATCATGTTCCATGAAGAATTTCCTACTGTAAATATATCAAAACTTCATTTTTGATAAGTAAAATGCATTGCTAAGAACTTCATTTGGACAACTTTAAAGGAGATTTTCTCAATATTTAGATTTTTTTTGCACCCTCAGATTCCAGATTTTCAAATAGTTGTATCTCAGCCAAATATTGTCCTATCCTAACAAACCATACATCAATGGAAAGATTATTTATTCAGCTTTCAGATGATGCATAAATCTCAATTTTGAAAAACTGACACTTAAGACTGGTTTTGTGGTCCAAGGTCACATATCAGGATTTATATGAACTTGGCTTAAATATGCACCCAGCTGGCGAATGCACTCTAACTGGTCTGACTAAAGTAAGGAAGGAAACAGAATGAATCTAAATGTGTAATTTGATGCACATATTTATCCTGTAGCTCATACAGTTAAGTCACAATGGATCAAAGCATTTGTCCTACTCAAATTACATGAATCATTATCCAGAAGTTAAAAAATGTTAAGATACACGGATGCTTTTGAACACTTTCCCTTGCTATGCTACATCTGCTCATGATCATTCTGCGTTGAGTTGTGCCCTAAATAGCAGAAATCAGGTTAGCACATTCTTGTGTGAATTATGATCCATGATGACTAAGAAGACAAAGGCTTTTCAGTGAGCAGATGTAATGACAGACACTGACGGGCTTGAGTGCTGCATGACACACAACTGTGTAACATCTGCAACTAGTCAGTAGCCTAATGATGACACAAACATTATGAAAAATACCTTGGTAGTCATATTTTAAGAGCGTCAGGTTTGATGTTTTGGTTGTTGGACTGTGTGCTGGCTCCTCAGGTCTGCTGGAGCTGAATGTGGCGGGCTGCTCGTGGTCCTCCGTCTCTGCGCTCTGTCAGTCGGTGTGTCCCTGTCTGCGGCTGCTGGACCTCAGCTGGGTGGAGGACCTGAAAGACTCGCATCTGAAAGAGCTGCTGGCTCCGCCGTCCAACGACACGCGCTCAGGTCTCTC
>JAFVLL020015851.1:0-7500 GCA_021397915.2 Tor tambroides | reverse complement strand
TAACACACACACACTCACTCACTCACTCACTCACTCATTATATCACACTCACACACTGTAACACACACACACACTCACTCACTCACTCACTCATATCACACTCACACACTGTAACACACACACTCACTCACTCATTATATCACACTCACACACTGTAACACACTCACTCACTCACTCACTCATTATATCACACTCACACACTGTAACACACACACTCACTCACTCATTATATCACACTCACACACTGTAACACACACTCACTCACTCACTCATTATATCACACTCACACTGTAACACACACTCACTCACTCATATCACACTCACACACTGTAACACACTCACTCACTCACTCCCTCATATCACACTCACACACTGTAACACACACACACACACACACACACACACACACTCACTCATTATATCACACTCACACTGTAACACACACACACACACACTCACTCACTCATTATATCACACTCACACACTGTAACACACACACTCACTCGCTCACTCATTATATCACACTCACACACTGTAACTCACTCACTCACTCACTCACTCATTATATCACTCACACACTGTAACACACACACACTCACTCACTCATTATATCACACTCACACACTGTAACACACACACACTCACTCGCTCACTCATTATATCACACTCACACTGTAACACACACACACTCACTCATTATATCACACTCACACACTGTAACACACACACTCACTCACTCACTCATTATATCACACACACACTGTAACACACACACACACA
Source organism: Tor tambroides (assembly GCA_021397915.2). Classification (NCBI taxonomy): domain Eukaryota; kingdom Metazoa; phylum Chordata; class Actinopteri; order Cypriniformes; family Cyprinidae; genus Tor; species Tor tambroides. Next base: position 6,720 of record JAFVLL020015851.1, on the reverse strand, counting down.
CACACACACACACACTCACTCACTCACTCATTATATCACACTCACACACTGTAACACACACTCACTCACTCATTATATCACACTCACACACTGTAACACACACACTCACTCACTCACTCATTATATCACACACACACTGTAACACACACACACACACACTCACTCACTCACTCATTATATCACACTCACACACTAACACACACTCACTCACTCATTATATCACACTCACACACTGTAACACTCACTCACTCACTCACTCACTCATTATATCACACTCACACACTGTAACACACACTCACTCACTCACTCATTATATCACACTCACACACTGTAACACTCACTCACTCACTCACTCACTCATTATATCACACTCACACACTGTAACACACACACTCACTCACTCACTCACTCATTATATCACACTCACACACTGTAACACACACACTCACTCACTCACTCACTCACTCATTATATCACACTCACACACTGTAACACACACACTCACTCACTCACTCACTCATTATATCACACTCACACACTGTAACACACACTCACTCACTCACTCACTCATTATATCACACTCACACACTGTAACACACACTCACTCACTCACTCACTCATTATATCACACTCACACACTGTAACACACACTCACTCACTCACTCACTCACTCATTATATCACACTCACACGCTATTGTCCAGCCTTAGTGGGAAGTGGCCATGTAATAAGCAGGATCATGTACATCCAGTCAGTTGTCGCACAATAACACCCTTCAGGGTTACTTGCTCAGTACCTAATTATATAATAACACTGTAACAAAGACAAAGAAAGTTTTCTATTTGAAACCGGTACAATGGTGAGTGTGTTCATATTTGTTATGTTGGCTGCTTCATTTGTAGTTACAAACTCTAATCAGAGTTCAAAAGCTTTGAGCTCATTGTTTTTGGAAAGCTAGACTCCAGTCAGGGCAGCATTGAGAGTCTTGGAGATCTGGCTGATGTCTGTTGTCGTCCGCAGCTCACGGAGAGAACCGAGGCGGCCGTTTCCAGAACGTGACAGAGCTGCGTCTGGCGGGCCTGGAGGTGACTGACGCTGTGTCTCGCCTGCTAGTGCGATACCTTCCTCACCTGAGCAAGCTGGACCTCAGCCAGTGCTGCCATATCACTGACCAGACCATCCACACGCTGACCTCTGCCATATCCCCGCTGCGAGAGAGCCTCACGCACGTCAGCCTGGCAGGTACAGAGAGCTGCTCCAGCTCCATCAAAACATACCTCATTAAACATAGCTTTCATTACTGTGGGTCCCACTGATAATTATGATGTGAAAATATCCAATACAAAAATACCTTGATCCTGTTTGAAAGACAAATAGTGTCCTCTATAATTTATTGAATGAATATATATGTGACCCTCTCTGTGAAACCCCAGCTAAAGTCGCAAAATCTAATTCTGAGATAAAGAGCGTCAAATTTGTGATAGCCATAAAAATGATGAAAATAGGTCATTTGTGTTTATTGCTCTAAATGATAGATTATATCCGTGGCTTCGAGATACAGTTCCCTAATTTTGGTTTATAACATGATAAATGCTGAAAGAAGTGATTTTATTGACACTACATTTGTTTAGTGCCGGATTTATTACAAATGTTGCACAAAGCCCAAATATATGAATTAGATTATTTACTTAAATTGTATATTTTAATTTATATATTAATGGCATTTTCTACTTTTATTTAATTTTACTAATAACCTTGCATAAATCATTTCAGTGAATTGACTCCCCCCCCCATTCGTTTCAATGTTTTTATGCTTTTTGGACACACACATCGTAATAAATTGACCTGTTTTTACAAAACTTCAAGAATTTTCCCATAAATGTCATATATCGCTGAAAATGGGAGAATCTCAGCTTTAGTCAGTATAATTATGGTTCAAATGTGTTGCAGTTTTAAATATAAGCTTTTCATTACATTGGAATTTCTCAAAAACATGATTTTCTGAGTCAGAAATTAAGCAAATCTTTGACTATGTAATATTTTCACAGAATGTTCTTTACATTATGTTGGATGATTTTTTTTTTTTTTTTGGTAGAAAACGCTAAATCACAAAAAAATGACTTCAGCTGGGTTTTCACAGAGAGGGTTTCATACAACTGGATACATTGTATCTTTGGGGCTTTACACATCATGTTATGCAGACATTTGTTTTATCTATTGGTTAGATGTGTCTCAAAAATACTTATGGCACAGAGGTTAAATATTTGACACATTTCTCTCCAGCTGTAGGACTAAAGTTTGATAATTGACATGAATATGCACACACAAACACAGTATAAACAGAAAAATGTCAGTGGCATCACTGATGAGCTGCATAAACAAGCAGCAGCAGGCCAAATAGACCACAATTCACTCTGCTGCCACCTATTGATCAACCAGTGCGACAAGAACATCATAAGTGTGAAAGTTTACCCAAGTAAAATGAACATATTCCAGAGTAATGTTGATGTTTTTATGTTGTTTTGTCAGAAAATGAATATGTTGGTTTCATAAATTTACAGCAGGCTTGAGTTAAAAGTTCAAAGAAATATAATTAAATCACATTAATTTCAGTGGAGTTAATACTAGCAAAGGTATATAGTGGTATATAAAAATATTAGGGCCGGGACTTTAACGCGTTAATTTAGATTAATTAATTACACAAAAATAACGCGTTAAATTTTTTTAACGCATTTTAATCGCACTTATTTTTGCACCGCGGAACGTTTCTCACTGGATGAGTTTCGGCGGACCGATTATACTGGAGCACCAACTAGCGTTCAGACAAAAACAAACCACAGTGAACATGGACAAAGAAGCTGATGAGACCGCTTTGGTTGGCCCTGTGGATGGGAAATTTTGTTATAAAAACGTAATGGATGAAGCTATTGATAAGAGCATGGCTATGCAAGCTATGCAACAAGGAATTCGCACTTACAGAAGGTATGACCATCATAGGGTACCTGAATTTCTGAAATGTAGGCTACTATATTTCTAAATATCCTATTGCTACACTTAATGGCAATATTGCACTGGTCTGTTGGACTTGGTTGAACAAAAATAAACAATATTTGAGTTTTGTTGCTTAAGCTTATGTATTCAGTCATTATTCAATGGTATACTAAAAATCCATATGAAAAAACTTACTTCTCACTGTTCTCAGGTCAAATATTTATATGCGATTAAAATGCGATTGATTTCGATTAATTAATTACAAAGCCTCTAATTAATTAGATTATTTTTTTTAATCGAGTCCCGGCCCTAAAAAATATACTTAGTGTCATTTTTGTAAGAAAAAAGTGTATAATAGATGTAGAATGCGTTTGATTTCTATACCCTAGACTGACGGGAGAGAATGAGCATGAGTTAAATACTCTCCAAAGAGCGCGTCTGATTATTCTGTAGACACAAAGCCCTCTGAAGTTCACCGCGAAACAGAGCTGTGTAGTTTATGAACGGCCAGCTGTTGTGAGTGTAGTCCGAGCCGCTTCACGTCCTGCGACGCTCTGCCAAAACACTCACAGCTCACAGCATGAAGTCTTAGCACCGTGGAGACATGCACCATTCTAGCCATTTTCATACACTGTAAAACCTACAGTATAAAACCGGCAGCTGTGCTTGCCAGAGTTTTACCGTAAAAATATGATAGAGACATTTCAGGTTTTATGGATTTAACTTAAATTTACATTTAAAAACTGTAATTTCATTAAATGATATAATGTTAATAAACCAGCCTATTGAAGTACTGAAATCTGTTTAGTACCTTTGTGATACGCTGATAGCCACCGAAAGCAAGTGGTGATGAGAGTCACAGTCACATGATGAACCAAAGCCCATCACACGTCATTCACACAAACACACCAAGCTGAAATTTCACAATAAACATTCATTTAAAGACATTAGATGTAACATACAACTGAGAAGAAAGAACTAAGAAGAAATAACACCTAATGTGAAATGGAACGCAGGGAATTCTGGGAATGTCAGTTTTACGGTTTTTCACTGTAAATTATACGTTCTTTTTCACTTCCAAAATCTGTATACTACTATAAAATGATGGCATGTAATGTCCAATACAGTTTTTCACAGTATATAGTAGGTTTGTACTGTAGCATTTTTACAGTCTTTTACCGTTAAAAGGATGGTCATTGTTTTACAGTGTAGGTTTAGTGTTCTGTTATCATTAAGGTGAAGCAGTTGTTGCAGTGTTGAGGAGCTGATTGTACGGTGATGTGAACTGTGCTGCTGTGTTTCAGGCTGTGTGAAGGTGACGGAGCAGTGTCTGCCGCTGCTGCGCCGCTGCTCGTCTCTGCAGAGCGTGGACCTGCGCTCCTGCGGCCTCCTGGCTCCAGACGTCTGCCAGCTGCACTGCTTCCCCTCCGCCGAAGACAGACTCCTGCTCAAGAACAGCTAAAGACTCCTGCACACTACAACAGAGGACACTTCTGCAGCACAGACACTTGGCTTTGTTTTTTATTTCTGGATCAGCCATTTGTGAATGGAGAAATCACTTAGATATTCCGTACCAGTAATGAGTGTGTGTACAGATTAGTAGTTTGCTGTAAATGACCCCTCCTGACCCCAGCGCCGCTGCCGAATGTATCCACTCAAACACAGCCATATGAGTGTGTCTGGCTGAATCTCAGCAGAAATCTCCACCCCAAAATCAAAAGAGACTTGATTTGTTTGTTTGTCTTTTCATAAATAAAATAAAGCCCACTTTGGGACCATTAAGACTTTTTTCTGCATTGACATGATTTCATTACCGGTAGCCACGTTTAAAGGAATAGACACCAGAAAATGAAAAATCTCTCATTAATTACTCGCCCCCATGTCGTTCCAAACCCGTAAGACCTCCGTTCATCTTCGGAACACAAATGAGGATATGATGAAATCTGACAGCTCTCTGACCCTCCATAGACAGCAATGTAATTACCACGATCAACGTCCAGAAACGTAGCAAGGACATCAGTAAAACAGTCCATGTGACATCAGGGGTTCAGCCGTAATTTTACGAAGATACGAGAATACCATTTGTGCACAAAGAAAACAAAAATAACTTTATTCAACAACATAAGCAGCAGAGCCATGCACGTGTGTTTACACGAAGTGGAAGTGGGCATAATAGTTAATCATAGCTACATAAAATTACAGTTGAACCCCTGATGTCACACGGATTATTTTAACAATGTCCTTGCTATGTTTCTGGACGTTGATCGTGGTAATTACATTGCTGTCTATGGGAGGGTCAGAGAGCTGTCAGATTTCATCAGAAATATCTTCATTTGTGTTCTGAAGATGAACGAAGGTCTTACAGGTTCGGAATGACGTGAGGGTGAGTAATTAATGACAAAATTTTCATTTTGGGTGAACTATCCCTTTAACCCCTAAGTTCTTCTGACTGTAAAAAATAATCATCTCACACTCCTGCTTCAATGACATTTTACATTAGATTTGAGTCCTCACTGTTCTCCTGAGGTTCAGGCTCAAGAATCAGGAGGAAAAGTGCTTTGTGGTCCTAAAATCAGGCTGGCCTTTGATTCTGGGGTTATGTGTTTCCTGAGATTCGCTCATGGATGGATCAGCTTCTGGAGGTGTGTGTGTGTATGTGTGAGCAGTGCGCTGGATGGCTGATGGCCTCTGATGGTGTGCGCTCTGTTCTTCTCTTCATTGTACTGGTGCCACACTCGCTCTCAGCCTTGACCCTCCTCATTTCTGCTCTCTTCTTCCCGATCGGCGCTGATGAAGGACGCGGATCTCAACCGCGCTTCTGAACGCCGGACAGACTTAGCTAGGCTCGCTGAGCTCGGCTGTATCGTATATAATGTGGCAGGGTGAATGTTGCTGTAGATTCCTGCAGATCTGGAAAGGTTTCCACAGAACGAGGTTTCGGCTAACGCTGATTCGGTCAGGTCATTAAACCTGCTCGCATTCAAACCCGGAGCGGTCCGAACTCAAATATGCCTCCCATTAGCAATGGAGAAACGGTGAAGAAAAATGCTTTGTGGCCAATTAGTTTGAAAATGTATTAGAGAATGAAATGATTGGTGTTTCCATTCTGCAAACGCAACGCATTCTTCCCGGTCCGAGTGGTTTTTAACGGTTCTCTGAGCGGGAAGGGTCTCGCTAGGCTTTAACAGTCGTGAATCGCCATCTGATTTGAAACCAGGTCCATCTTCTCTGTTGAACTATTGAACGGGCCCCTACCGGGGAGCCTCGAAACAACTTCTCTTCAATCTTTCGGTGCGCTCTGCAGCTACTTCCTTCCAGAATACGATGCATGTCGACACCTTTCACTGACTGTATTCCTTGCACACTTTTATTCAGTATTGGGTCCAATACATGGCAGTTTAAAGTGTTTGATGGCAGTAGACAAACAGCATCCCTTAAAAGTGACCTCGACAATGTAGTTGCAATGTTTTTTTGTTGTTGATGTTGTTGTTGTTTTTAGATTTCATGTTCAGTGCGGTTTAAAAGACGTTGTTGCACATTGGGAAATACCTGTGTGCGGTTTATAGTTACATATCAAACACTGAGTTGTTGATCATCAGGTTGCAGTTTTTTCTGGAATCGGCACGAAGAATTCAAGTTGAAGAACTTGAATAGGTTTTAAATATGGTTCCTCTTTCATCCGACCATGCTTTGTTTTTTATTTTTTTATTTTTTTTATTTTTTTTTGCAG
>JAFVLL020015850.1:50469-60905 GCA_021397915.2 Tor tambroides | reverse complement strand
TTGCTTTATCACTGTGTCAATCACTGATATTTCGAGAATGAATCCAGCATAAATATCCGGATGTCATTCCCGAAACGTTGCAGCATGTATGTGTCTGAAAAATGAAAGTTTCATACAAATTCTGAATGAATTATACCCCAGACAGCATGCAAGCGCACTCCTATTATCATCACTAAAAGCATCTTAGTTCACTGCAGTCTCACAAAGTTCCGTTATAATCAATGAAGCTCTCTAAACTACACATGAATCTCTTATTTACATCACGTCTGCACTTATGAGATGATTCACGAGCATGCAAAACTCTGGCGCTTTCAGCGGTGACTGAATTCTGAAAACTCTAACGTTTCTGATTGGCTGTTGTGTTGATGAAATCAACAGATATGTCTGTGATTGGCTACATTGCTCAATGCCACAAAAAAACACATTGGATAGTTTGCCTGGGGCCTGTTTCATAAAACAAATTTACCAAATAAGCCAGGTTTATTTCAGTTAGTCTGATTTATTTTGAACCAAATCAAATGACAATAAGTCAGACTAATTGAAATAAACCTGGCTTATTTTGTAAACCTGTTTTTTGAAACAGCCCCCAGATCTTTAATTGCTTGTGCGTTCGTTTGAGGGTATTTAGCGCCGTCTTGTATCCCCGTACGACCGGGCCTGGGCTTGGCTAACCGCTCCAATCGCAGCAGGGCTGACGTTGGGGACTCCGTGACTAACAATATGACTAAACCACAGGAACATACACATGACAAATCAAAACTTTATCCTGAATGTGTGTGGAAACAACATGAATGTACTGAAAAGTGTCTTTGCATAATGTATGATTTGTGCATCAAGAGTGCTCATAACGTCCATCTCTTAGTTCATTGTCTGTATATTCTGGGTCAAATAAGTAAGGCTGGGCAAAAAATCGCAAGTCATCCTCTCTGTCTTCAGACATATACAAAGTTTGTTTTATGTACATTGTGCGTCTTCTTCTGCTTGTAAACAAGGCACAGCACTTCTGGGTTTACGTCAGAATGTTGGCTCCTGCATCGTGATACTCTTGTGAATGTGCATTGAAGACTGACACGGAGGAGAAGAATTGTTAAATAAAGTTGTTATTTCTGTTTTCTTTGCACACAAAATGTATTCTTGTAGCTTCATGAAATTATGGCTAAACCACTGATGTCACATGGACTACTTTAACGATGTCCTTACTACCTTTCTGGGCCTTGAAGTTTACTTTCGTTGCTGTCTATGCAGGGTCAGAAAGCTCCCGGATTTCATCAAAAATATCTTAATTTGTGTTCCGAAGGTGAATGAAAGGTCTTAAGGGTTTGGAATGAAATGAGGGTGAGTAGAATTTTCATTTTTGGGTGAACTATCCCTTTATGCTGCCTTCACATGCTATCAGAATTATCGTAAATAAGAGTTTCCTAATCAGAAGTTGGACAAAAAATTGGACGAAAGAGGAGGTGCAACCAAAAATCAGAAAGCCATGTCAGTTGAAAAAGGTGCAGCATTCACTCTTGAAGAGGTCAAAACTTTACCCATACTCAAATGGCTCCTAATTATGCAAATTCACACCTTGGGTTTGTTGAGAAATTTCAGGTCCTTGATGGAACTAAGAATCCATTTTTTCAGCAAATATTATTGTACAAGCGTTACACTGATGACATTTTTGTACTGTTCCCAGGAGATGCAGGATCTTTGAACTCCTTTCATCAGTATCTTAATTCTATAACAGCCCACCTTAAATTCACAATGTCATTTAGTGAGAACACTTTGGATTTTTTGGATGTTCATGTTACCAAGGTAGGACAATTATTGAGCACAGACCTTTTCAGGAAAAAAACAGATAGGAATAATTATTTACATGCTCATAGTTGTCACCCACCCTTTCTCAAAAGTTTACCAGTCAGCTGTATAGAATTAAGTGAATTTGTTCAACAGACAATTTGTTTGAAATCAGGAAAAACGAAATGTGTAAGAAATTCAAAGAAAAGGGCTATATAGGTGGTTGGATTTTGCAGAGGATAAATTAAAAGCAGTACAAAGGGAACATCTACTCACTCCGGCTAATAAAACTCAAAACAATAAAAGGAATTTCTCTGTGCAGTTCATTACAACATACACTCCCCAAGCTCCAATACTTTATAACATTATACGGAAATATTGGCATATTTTACAATCAGACCCAGGTCTTTCCAAAGTGTTTGAACATCCCCCATTAATGTCTTTTTGAAAAGCAAGTAGTTTAAAGAGTCATTTAGTGAAGGCCGATGTTTGCACAAGTCCCCCTGAGCCTCTACCATTTGCAATTCCTCCAGGTAACTACAAATGTGTGAACTGTACTCAATGTCAGTACACCAGGAGATTGAAATATTTTCCACATCCTAGAACAGGCAAAAACATATTTATAAAAAATGTCATCACCTGTAATTCCTGTAATATCATTTATGCTATACACTGTCATTATGGAATGTTGTATGTTCAAGTAAACATCAAGAGAATTAGAAACTCGTATATGTGAACATCGCAGAGCTATAAGACGTGGGGACATGAGCAACCCAATAGCACAACACTTTAAAGAATATTCACATTCTATCTGTGAGTTTTTTTACTTTGGTATTGAACAAGTTCATTCAGTAGGTCAGGGAGGTGATATTGTTGTGAAATGTAAATCTAGGAAGACTTTTTGGATTTTTATTGTAGATATATTATTTCCCAGAGGTCTCAATCAAGAAACTGATTATGGTATGTTTTACTGATTCTCTGGTTTTCCCTTTTTTAACCCTTCCTCCTTAAAACTTGCTTGGAAGCCACTCCCCTGATTGGCAGAGACACACCTGTTGCTGATTACAAGAATGCATTGTTTGGTACTGCTGTTCTTGATGTCTGATAACGGCCGAAACATCATTTTAATTAATAAAGTTTTGACCTCTTCAGGAGTGAGTGCAGCCTCTACTGTAAACCCATGAATCATGTGAGTTCCTTGAGATCGCCCCCCAGCGGCGAACCATTGAACCAGCGTCTATGGTTTTGACCTGATCTTGGATCAGTTTCATCAGTTTGTAGACATTTTTAACAAGACATTTGTGTAGTTAAAAGGATGAGAAGTAGTTAATGGTCTCCTATTGGCCTATATATACAAGCTCTCCATAAAACAAACAAAGCAATCCCTGCAAATTAATATAAAATATTTTAAAAACCACATATTATAGACACTTCATATTTTTTATTGCATTCAATGCATTATACTTTCAATAAAACATTTGCAATGGGTTTTTAAAAGCGGTTTTTATGCATGTTTTGGCCTGAGTTTGTGTTGCATTTACACGCTTTTGAGCAGCAAGCGCCACCAGCGTGGTGTTTCGAGCGCTTCGAATTTTGCAAAGCAATTGGTTCAGTTGATTCGAAGCTTCAAAAAGGTTTGTTTCTCCCATCAGTATGGTGCACATTAGGTCAAGAAAAAAGAGATACCAAGAGGTTTCTTTCTTGCCATTTCTTTTATTTATTTAAAGTTTATCAATTTCATTTCCTTTTTTCCTCTGGGTTCATGACTGCAGCATGGTGGGGGTTTAAGAGGAAGTGAAGTATTGCCAAGTATGGTGACCCATACTCGGAATTTGTGCTCTGCATTTAACCCATCCAAGTACATACAGGTGCATCTCAATAAATTAGAATGTCGTGGAAAAGTTCATTTATTTCAGTAATTCAGCTCATATTATGAAACTTGTGTATTAAATAAATTCAGTGCACACAGACTGAAGTAGTTTAAGTCTTTGGTTCTTTTAATTGTGATGATTTAGGCTCACATTTAACAAAAACCCACCAATTCACTATCTCAACAAATTAGAATACTTCATAAGACCAATAAAAAAACATTTTTAGTGAATTGTTGGCCCTCTGGAAAGTATGTTCATTTACTGTATATGCGCTCAATACTTGGTAGGGGCTCCTTTTGCTTTAATTACTGCATCAATATGGCGTAGCATGGAGGCGATCAGCCTGTGGCACTGCTCAGGTGTAATGGAAGCCCAGGTTGCTTTGATAGTGGCCTTCAGGTCATCTGCATTGTTGGGTCTGGTGTTTCTCATCTTCCTCTTGACAATACCCTATACATTCTCAATGGGGTTCAGGTCAGGCGAGCTTGCTGGCCAATCAAGCACAGTAACACCATAGTCATTGAACCAGCTTTTGGTACCTTTGGCAGTGTGGGCAGGTGCCAAGTCCTCCTGGAAAATGAAATCAGCATCTCCATAAAGCTTGTCAACAGAAGGAAGCATGAAGTGCTCTAAAATTTCCTGTAGATGGCTGCGTTGATTGTGGACTTCAGAAAACACATTGGACCAACACCAGCAGATGACATGGCAGCCCAAATCATCACTGACTGTGGAAACTTCACACTGGACTTCAAGCAACATGGATTCTGTGCCTCTCCACTCTTCCTCCAGACTCTGGGACCTTGATTTCCAAATGAAATGCAAAATTTACTTTCATCTGAAAAGAGGACTTTGGAGCACTGAGCAACAGTCCAGTTCTTTTTCTCCTTAGCCCAGGTAAGACGCTTCTGACGTTGTCCCTCTGTGACTTACCCTCTTTGTGGAGGGCGTCAGTGTTCGTCTTCTGGATCATTGCCAAGTCAGCAGTGTTCCCCATTATTGTGGTTTCAAAGAACAAGAGATACCCGGAATTTATACTGTAGGGATGGTCAATAATTGAAACTCAAATGTAAATATTCTAATATTTTGAGATACTGATTTTTGACTTTCATGAGCTGTAAGCTCTAATCATCAAAATTAAAACTTTTGAAATCTTTTACTTTACATGCAATGAATTTAAAATATATGAAAGTTTCACTTTTTGAAATAACTTACAAGAAAAAATGAACTTTTTCACGACATTCTAATTTATTGAGATGCACCTGTACATACATACATACACACACACACACACACAGAGAGAGAGAGAGCAGTGCCCAGCAGTGTTGCCAACTGCTTTCAATTGAAAGTCACTAAAACTGGCAGCTAAATGTCACTAGATGACATCATAATGCCAAATTCACTGATCTATATAAAGATGAATAGAGATCAGTGGGCAAGATGAGAACTTAGATAAGGTTTGTCCAAGCAGTTGCTATATTTGTCCCTAAACTTTTGAAAAAAGTCTCAAAAGGGGCGGGGACGTCGCTAAATCTAGCGACAAAGTAGATAAATTGGCAACAGTGGTGCCCAGGGAGCAGTTTGGGGTTCAGTTCTTGCTCAAGGGTCTCACCTCAGTCGTGGTATTGAGGGTGGAGAGAGTGCTGGTTATTCACTCCCCCCACCTACAATCCCTGCGGGACCTGAGACTCAAACCCATGACCTTCAGGTTACAAGTCCGACTCTCTAACCATTAGGCCACAACTGCCCTCCTGATAATATTACATTTTATTCCTCAGTGCTTTTACTCCAATGCCACTATTGGCTCAGTGGCAGAGCATTGAGTTACCAGTGCTAAAGGTCATGGGTTCAATTCCCAGGGAACACAGATGCTGATAAAAAAATAAAATAAATGTATACCCTGAATGCACTGTAAGTCACTTTGGATAAAAGTGTCTGCTAAATGAATTAATATATAATATATTCTTTACTACGACAAAGCACTTGAATGCGACACACTGGTAAACACGACTTAATGGGAAATATGAATTTTCCAATAGCACTTGAAAACAGCATTAAGGTCATTCTTGGGACTCAGTAATATTTCAGTCCCCCACAGTTTCTAAAGTGGTGGTTCAACAAAATTAATTGTTAGAAGCTTTTCACAAAACTTTGAGATGCCCATTATAATAAATAAAAATAATTATTGAATTTTAATATTTTTTAGCATAAAATAATGTCTTATATCTATCTTAAACCAAGCATTTTGTCATGCCCCTGAGGCACATCTCTGAGTTTCTATTTAGAAAATTATTTTAAAAATGTGAATAGTGTCTGTGATTTTTGGCAACTATGTAAGCATTTATTTGTGTTCCTTTCTTGTAAAAAAATATTTTTCTAAAAAAATGCAAAATATTTAATAAAAAACAGACTTTAAAGTTATGTCCCTCAGTCTGAACTCAACCCCGTCACAATAACCATTCTACGCCCATAATAATTTAGACTCCACCCATATGTGACATCATTTACCAGAAATGACATCATTCAGATCTCTTTAGTAGTGGTGCAGAAAATGGTTAGTAGTATCATACTTTTTATTCACATTTTTGAGGCATGTTATAGTCAGGGAGGGCACTGTCAAGCTTAATAACTCAACCCCGTCACATAAAATTAAGATGGAAAATTATTACTTTTTCAACATTTTATTTTAATCCATAAGTATATACAATGTACTTATTTTATTGCTGCCATATATGATCTACTCTCCTACACTACGTGAGGAGCAGTGGCCATTTTGAGTGAAAAACCTCAACCCCGTCACAAATATATGTATTTCTCATTGTTACGGGGTTGTAAACTTGTGAAAGAGTTGAGTTATTTGCTTCATTTTTTAATAATTTTAATGAAAAAATGATAAAATAGTCATGGTTTCAGTAAATATATATACTCCAAAATCATGACAACTCATATTTTTGTTTTAAATAGAATTTTTGATGTAATATTTCCACTTAAACTTTGACAAGCATCATACATCAGAAATTGCTCCCATATTTGCAGCAGAAAGACAATGTTGGCCATGCAGATATGTTGACCAGAAACAAGGGGACAATATGATAGAGAAACAAAACCAAAAATTTAAATTTAAGGCAATTTATCTCTTCAAATGTGTTACAATCTTCAACCCCGTCACACCTTGTCACATTAATATTTTTAGAAAAATATAGGAAAGACAATTAAGAACAAAAATATTTCTTGCTGATTACCATCTGACATGTAAGCGGTAAAACAATAAAGCTGTGGTTTTAGTTAGAATTTAAAAATTAAAATATATTTTTACAAAAATAAAGAAACCGCAGACACAATTTGTGTTTTTTTAGCTTCAGTCCTATAAAAATGTGAAAATTATGATAAATGTTACATTGGTTATTATTAAATTACTATGAGGGACACATGAGCAGTAGGTACATGTTTGTTTTATAACAATTTCTGTGCAAAATCCTTTTTAAACCAATCCCATTTTGTCCGTTACGGGGTTGAGAAAAAAGATTGAGAAAAAAAAACTGAAAATAATAAAAGGTCTTTAATGCCTGAGGTGCGTTAATATGATTTTTTGTAGGTTTGAAATGTGCCTAATGATGTGGGGTATTTAGAAGTTGAATCACATGTAGTTGAAAAAAAATGAATATTCCATGTTACCAAATCCCAGGAATGACATTCAAATAAGATTGACAGCACATGAACCACGTGACCGCGAGATCAAAGCATGTTGCAGATCAGGGGTGTATTCTAGAAAGCAGGTTATGTGACATACCCGGGTATGTTTGAGGATAAGCAAGCGGATAACCTCAGCTTTCGGTTCCAAAATCAGAGGTTATTTTCAGGGTATGTAAGAAACCATAGTAACGTGCCTCTCTGAAGATAACCTGCTCCGGAGCAGCTTCTGTTCCAGGGTTAGTTCACTTCAGAGCTATCAGCGCACACGTGATCTACTGACGAGCCTTCAGTGGGTGTGACAGATAGCGCACAACATTATATAATATTACATTTTGTAATGTAGCCTATTATATAGATAGATAGATAGATAGACATAGATATAAAGCGTTAATATAAGTAATAAATAAGGCTATTATTCTATTAAGGTATTATTCTAATATGTTGGTTGTTATATTTATTTTATTGGCATATATAACAGTTATCTGTATAAATTATAAAACACTATGGCAAGGTAATGTTTAATTTATTATATTACATATATTTATTACATTTTATATTCTCACCTCACACATGGATCGGAATTTTCTATAATAAGAATAAATATCTGATATGACTTAATATATAATTAGCATCAAACCGAAAATATAAGTCATATTCTCAAGGATTAAAGATTTAAGGGGGGAGGGGGGGATTGAACAACCATCAATTAGGTGGCGATATGCATTAAGTATGTACACGACCATTGAACCAAAGAAGAAGAAAGAAACAGCATGGTGTGCTTCTTCTTAGCATCCGTTTCCATAGTGACTCGTCGATTCTTTGATGTGTTGAGAATGTCTTGAGTCTCAATCAGGAACATACTCCCGGACGCGTTTTTGGAACCACATACCTCCAGTAAGCAAGGTTTGGGGTTAATCAACCGAGAGTTCAGGGTTTATCTGACGGTAAGTTAACCGTGCTTTCTGGATACACCCCTGCTTTTCAATGGCTCTGGCCAAACAGCAGTGGCATTAAATGATGAAGCGGCTTGCCATACTAGCGAACTTATGAGTGGACTCGCTGTCTCGCTCCCTCGGTCAAAATCGAGGGCTCGAGCTTGAGGGTCTGTCCATACAAACTTCCCTCGTCCACTTGATGAAGTGGAAGACGCTTCAAAATGGCGGCGGGGACTCACCGAGGGGAAGCGCTTAGGGAAGATCGCGAGTGTGCCTCTGAAAGCGAATGGAACGCGGCCGAGATCTGGTCACCTGTGTCAGAAGAACACTCCCTGCTAGGGGTGGGCGGATCGATCCTAATATCGATACTATCGATACCAACGTTGGTATTGGATCGATACTAGCCTGATAAGATCGATATTTTAGGTTAATTTTCTCTCATATGCACTTAATACATTGCTTAATACATTCAACAAAGTGTAGACAGGTCTGTGGGTGTATATGCCGCTCTTTTCACATCTCCTCCTCCCTGTTACGCTGTTTTGTTGTCATGCCATCACGTGACTCAGCGGATGGCTACAGATGGACCGGAACTCCGAGCTACAAAAGAGATGAAAAGGGGAGGAAGGAAATCCTTCACATAGTGCATATTGTACCGAATTTGTCCTTTTTATGCAGTTTCACTGTAAGGTGTATACTGAGTTTGGCCATTATTTCTTAATGCATTAAGCCACTTTAAATGTTTTCATTATAACGGTTTTCTGTGGGAGTAAAATGCTTAACATGTAATTTAGCATGTTATATTCTGGGCTCAGCTACTTGCCACATATTATATTTTATTAACAAACTGTATACTGAATTTAGTCTTTATATACTTTATTTATTTGGTCTTTATCACTGTGTTCCTCCATTGCACCATATTAAATGTTTTTATATTGGTTGTCAATGAGAGGAAATTAAAGTCAGCGTGTTGCATTCATGTTCTGGGTTCATCTGCTTACCTACATAGTATATATTTTTTATAAACTATACCGAATTTGGCCTTTTCATATCAGTTTTTTATTGCAACAGTAACAAACAAATATTACACTATGTATAAAACAAACAGAAAATACAGTACATACTAAAATCCTTTCAATAATAAAAGAGTTATGGTTTAATAGTTCTTTTTCATATCACTGTCTTCATTCAATAAGCCACTTACGTTAAACTTTTCTTTATAATGGTTTTGTAAGGGAGGAAAATGCATAATGTGAAAACTTTGAGTGTTGCTTTCATATTCTGGGCACATCTGCCAACTTGTATTTGCAACATTAATAAGGTGTATACTGAGTTTTGTCTTTTAATATTACGTTCTTAATTTATTAAGCCACATTATTATTTTTTTATAACGCTTTTCTATGGGAGGAAAATACTAAACATGAAACTGCGCATTGTTTCATGTTCTGGGCTCCCCTGCCTGCAAAGTCATTTTAGAAAGGCAAATAATATCCACATAACTTTAAGGTGAATATAATATTAGTTATATCAACATTAGTTATAACAACAAAAGTGTTGTTGGTCATTTAAATGTATAAGCATCGGTATCAGTATCGGTGATACTGGCCTGTATTTACTCTGTATCGGATCGATACCAGAATTAGCAGTATTGCACCCCCTACTCCTGCTTACTCTGTTGATCGCGTGAGAACACTCCCTAGTTTCGTAAGAGCTGAGCCCTCTAACATCCGCCAGACTGAAGCTCGACTTCCTGTGTGGTGGGCACGAGCAGAAGCGAAAGATCTCTGCGTTCAGACACAGAGCAGCCGCGCGATGCTCAGACATGGTTTGCCATAACCGCCGAAGAACAGAAGGAGAAGAAGGAGAAGGAGAATGCTGAGCCATGACGGCGCTCCGCTGCTTCTGCGTCTGTTCTCTGCTGCTGCTGCTGGAAGCGTCCGCGGGTGAGTTCATAATCACTGAGCTCCATGTGTCTCTGACACGCCTCGCTCTGTTTACATCCGAACTACTTTTAATCGTTTGGTGTTTCATCTGTCGTTGTCATCTGTCACAAAAAAAGCTTTTACTCTTTCAGTAACTTTAACTTCGCGACTATAAAACAAGTATGTTCTATATCCACTTTTCTCCTACAGATAGTGTGACCATATTTTAGTTATCAAAA
>JAFVLL020015850.1:38824-50369 GCA_021397915.2 Tor tambroides | reverse complement strand
GCTTTTACTCTTTCAGTAACTTTAACTTCGCGACTATAAAACAAGTATGTTCTATATCCACTTTTCTCCTACAGATAGTGTGACCATATTTTAGTTATCAAAAAGAGATACAGTGGGGGCAGGATGAAGTGTGGGGAGGGGGTTAAAGTAGTCCTCAAAGTAACACAATGACCATATCCCAAAATATCAAAACTCAAAATGTCATTTCCATACCTAAAATACATATTTTACAGTCACAGGTATGCAGATTGATCATAAATACAGCTAAACGGATTCCTACCAGTGGCCATCCTTCACAAAACTTGTTCATCATAGGAAGAATGCAAAAAGTTTCAATTCAAGCATTTCAGTCAAATGTAATTTCTGCAATATTTCAAACCTTTAACCCATGAGAGAAAATCAACCCTCCGCAACAGTTTAAAATCAGCCCAGTTCCGTGCAAAAAATGTGTATTTGGCAATCCTGCAATGAGGACTGATTTCCTTCATTCTAGCAGCGGCCGCCTGTGACTAAACTAACCCGGGCCGGAGACAGATGACTGCACTGAGAGTGTATAACAGCTTTCAGAAGAGATCGGCCCAGAGAGACAGCCCTCTGTCACTCAGAAGTGTGTTATAGAGTCGGCACGGCTCTGTCCCATTGTCACTGATGCTGAGATGGAGCCGAATGTGCTTGCTATCTGGGGAGCCTGCCGCTTTTAGATTATGGGAGGCATTTCTGGTTTGGGGAACTTCCACTCAAAAAGACCAAAACAAACCATTTCAGATCATCAAGATTCACTGCAAATAGTCATGTTCTTTCAGTTTGACATTCAGACGTCTGGAGAATAATGAAAGGCTCTGTGTTGTAATGTGACGTGCTGTGACAGTAATGCCTGTGGCACAAGCTCTTCTCAGTCACTGTATCTTTTCATCTGGATTGTTTTCTCTTGTATATACTGTGCATTAGTGATTTAATTAGGCCTACCGATCAATCCCATGAATAAGTCACTTAATGCAACGAAGAATTTCTCTGTATTTGTTTCTTTTCAGGTTTATTTTCACACAAATGCTTTAAAATGTTATTGTCTTTCACTTCTGATCTCTATTAGCAGTGTTTACTAGAATGTTTGTAAAGCAGGTGCAGGGTTCGCAAAATTTCTAAATCACTGCTAGTTATTCTGGCAGGCACTCCTCAGGTTTTGGTAACTCAAAATAAATGTATCTAACCCACATAAAAAGACCATTCATATATAAATAGGTGGGTGTGCTGTCTCTGTGTGTCTGGCAGGATTTGGAGATCTGAGGCGTCCTGAGAACGTCCGCATGGACTCGCTGAACACCCGATATGTGCTGCGGTGGGACTGGCCTCACGAGACCCCCGCCAACCAGACCGTCACCTTCACCGCGCAGTATATACGGTAAGAGCCTTCGTCTGCATTTGCTTCATGCACGTGACCCGTTATTTGGGTTTGTGACTGAATCAGCTGTTAAAGTGAAGAAAAAAAGTGAAGTTACTGTATTGCATAAATGAATGAAGGAAAATCGCATTAATTAAAGACAGTACAATGAATACTACCAAGAGCATTATTGTTATAGTAATCTATATAATTTTTGCGTTGCAGCTGTAAGAAATGAGGGAGAAATGTGTTTAATTGTGCTCAGGCTTTATTAAGCACCAATGAAGTCAAAGGAGACGTGAAAGGCCCTTGTTCAGACAGCCACATATTCACTCTAGTCTATACAAAGCACACATGCATACGCAAAACCTCATGCTGACAGATGTAAATAATCATATAGTTATAAACTATATGACTGATTAGTGGACCTTACTGTATAGTAGGGATGTAGGCAGGGGCTTGAGGAAAACTGAAGCTAGTAAACCTTGGGACGTCCAAAAGAGGAGTGACATTTTAATGCTTCAGTGAACTCTAAATAAGAGATGTTCTGTTGTTTCCCTGATGCACTCATCTGTCCAGGATCAGATGACCAACTGAACTGATTGTTTTGTTGTGGTTCTCAAGCCTGTTCCTGGAGCCACATCTAGCACGTCTCCTTTAACTGACAGACTCGTTTCAGTGTCTGCTGATGAGCTGAACCAGGTGTGTTTGATGGAGGAGACAGCACTGGGGCTCCAGGAACAGGCTCAGGAAGCACTGCTTTACTGACAGATCAAGTGCGCTCACGTCATCCTTTCCTCCAACAGGGAGTTTCGGACCCAGAAGAACAATTATGAGAAGTACTGGACATCGGTGTGTGTCAATGTTTTGGACCATCTCTGTGATTTCACTGGAGCTAAACTGCATTACAATGGCTTATTTCTGCTGCGTGTGCGGGCCAACACGTCCCAGCAGTCCTCCGACTGGGTCCAGATCAGATTCTGTCCTGATAAACATGGTGAGCTGTCTGTCTGTCAGTAGTCTTTCTGTGTCAGTACACTCTGTCTGTTTGTCAGTACTCTCTCTGTCTGTTAGTACTCAATTCAATTCAGTTCAGTATGTGCTTTATTGGCATGACAATTGTTACAATGTATTGCCAAAGCATAGTGTTTACATTGAATCTAGATTAGAACAGATATATATGCAACAAAAACATGCATGTAGATTTTAGAATTCTATGAACAATTTAAAATTCAATGTTGTGTGTGTGTGTGTGTGTGTGTGTGTGTGTGTGGGCGCATCACTGATTTGTTGACTCCTCCCTCTTTTTGTGACAGGCATCAATGTATCTTGCTGCTAGTAAGATACAATCTTGTTTTTCACCTAATAAATATTGAAGTTGTGTTTTCTTGTTTAACATTTTGAAGTCAGGGTAAAGTGTTTCAAATCTGTGATAAAATGTCTTTGTAATGTGTTGATGTTAGGGCAGCTGGTGAGGAAGTGTTGTCTGTGGGTACAGTGTGGGCAGATGCGGCTCTCGATATCTGCCGTCTCTATAGTCAGAGTATGGTTGCTCAGTCTGTACCTCGTCATCTGTCTTCTTAATTTACAGTCTTTCACTGTACTCAGATATTCTGCAGTTGTGTAATCTCTATTTAGGGCCAAATAAACATTCAAGTTTACTTTGTTTTTCTGTTGTTTCTTTCCAATAGGTTAAATAATTTTCTTTTTGTGCTTTTATAATTTGGTTGGGCCGAATGTGGTGGTTGGATGTTTCAGTGTCCTGATGCTGGATGTTGTTAGTCATGTTAGTTTGTGTTTGCAGCTTCAGGACCATCTGAATCAGGGGACTTTTTTCAGGGTTCACTTCATACTCTCTGTCTGTCTGTCTGTCTGTCTGTCTGTATCTGTCAGTAGTCTGGCTGTCAGTCTGTCAGTGTCAGTACTTTGTCTGTCAGTAGTCTGTCTGTCAGTAGTCTGTCTGTCAGTCTGTCTGTGTCAGTACTCTGTCTGTCTATCTGTCTCTCTCTGTCTGTCTGTCTGTCTGTCTGTCTGTCTATCTGTCTGTCAGTCTCTCTGTCTGTGTCAGTACTCTGTCTGTCTGTCTCTCTCACTGTCTGTCAGTACTTTGTCAGTCTCTCTGTCAGTAGTCTGTGTTGTCAGTAGTCTATCTGTCAGTAGTCTGTCTGTGAGTCTGTCAGTAGTCTGTCTGTCTGTTAGTACTCTCTTGTCAGTAGTCTGTCTGTCTGTCTGTGTCAGTCGTCTATCTGTCAGTACTCTATCTGTCAGTAGTCTGTCTATCTTGTCAGTAGTCTGTCTGTCTATCTGTGTCAGTACTCTCTCTGGCTGTCAGTAGTCTTTATGTCCGTACTCTGTCTGTCTGTCAGTACTTTGTCAGTAATCTGTCAGTCTGTCTGTCTATCTATCTGTCAGTAGTCTGTCAGTCTCTCTGTTTGTCAGTAGTCTGGCTGTCTGGCTGTGTCAGTACTCTGTCAGTCAGTAGTTTGTCTGTCAGTCTGTATGTCAGTAGTCTGGCTGTTTGTCTGTCACTACTCTCTGGCTGTCAGTAGTCTGTATGTCAGTTCTCTGTCTGACTGTCTGTCAGTAGTCTGTCTGTCTGTCAGTAGTCTGTCTTTCAGTAGTTTGTCTGTCTGTCAATACTCTCTCTGGCGGTCTGTAGTCTGTATGTCAGTACTCTGTCTGTCTGTCTGTCTGTCTGTCTGTCAGTAGACTGTCTGTCTGTCTGTCAGTCAGTAGTCTGTCTGGCTGTCAGTCTCTCTGTGTCAGTACTCTGTCAGTCTGTCTGTCTGTCTGTCAGTCTGTCTGTCAGTAGTCTGGCTGTCAGTCTCTCTGTGTCAGTACTCTGTCTGTCTGTCTGTCTGTCAGTCTGTCTGTCAGTAGTCTGTCTTTCTGTCTGTTCCTGGCACTGGCGTTTAATTCTGTGATGCTGACCCCTGCTCTTTTCTTCTGCTTTCAGCTGCTTTAGGTCCTCCCTCCAGCGTGAAGCTGAACTTGGTTAAAGGATATCTAGAGATCATCATCACCGACCCTCTGAGCAGCACTAACCAGTCCATGAAAACTTTGCTGGACGTCAGGTTGAGCTACCTTATCCAGTACTGGAGGCGCTCTGAAGAGACTCAGGTATCTGTGCACACTCGCGCTGAAAGCTCTCGCATGGGTTTCAGCAGCAGCTGCGTGTGGATTCTGTCTGAATGTGGCGTCTGCTGAGGACTAGTAGAAGCTGTGAACACAAAGCACTTCAAATTATCTTCAGTTTCAGTCGCAGAACTGTTGCTAAGTAATGTGACCACATCCTGTAGAAAGATGGTGGTTTCTGATCTCAACCCAGATTCTTTCCTCTCAAAATGTTTATAGTTAAAACTATTGTCACACACACTGGGTTCCAATAGTCTGTGAACATGTGGGAACTGTTCTTTTTTTAAAGCTTTAAATAAAATTTTGGGACTTTGAAAAATCTAAAACAAAGAAGAAATTGTTTCTAAATATTACATTAACTGCTTAAATTTTAGTTTGTATTTTTGTTTACGCATAATAATGTCTAATGATGATGATTATTATTTAGATATTCACCAGTTTCATTAAGTGTGTATAAAGTAAATGAAGTATCGGGCTTCTCACAGCACACTGAGAGGTGAACTCTCACACTAGTCTGCAGGTTTGTGTTTCACCGGTGCTGTGTGTAAAGGGTAATTGTAGCATAGCATCATCTGATGAGCAGTATCAGTGTCTGTTTGTGCTGCTTAGTCATCAGAGAATTTGAGTGGTTGCCCATCGCACCGGCGAATGGTTTCATTATATCATGTAATGTTCCACAAAACAAAATATGTTCACATCAGTTAATATGTATGCTGATCAAAAGTCCTAATCTAGTCTGAAATAATAAGTGCACTGAAAGTATAGTTCATTGTTATTTCAGAATACCTGATGCATTCAGTCGTGTTAACGGACGTTCTTATTTTATGGTCATGATTGGTGTGTTATCAATGCAGTATTACTGTATAGATGGCACTGCTGAGTGACATGATTTCCTGCTCTGACTGTCCCTGCAGACGGCTAAAGTCCTGGAGACGAAGAACAATGTGGTGATGCTGCCTGAGCTGGACAGACAGACGTGGTACTGTGTGAGAGTTCAGAGCCGTGTTGACTTCCATAACAAGAGCAGTGTCTTCAGCGACACACACTGCACACGCACTGAAGGTCAGCAGCTCCGTCACACACACAATCCCATCATGTCAGATTGAAGAAAATATGTGTAACATGCAGCCACAGAAAAACAACCAGTGCTCCGGTGACACAACCTCAAACATCTGGCACTGTACCTGGTAAAGGCTACCGTTTTGTGAAAATTATTCATTTAATAAATGTCATAAACTCATACCTGTGAGTTCTTATAAATAATTTACATGGTTATTTGTCCACATTTATGAGCCTTTATTCCCTACATGTGTGGAAGATGTTACATAAGGCAGAGTCAGTGCTTACGGTGGCAAGTGAATCTTCTGTCAGACGAATGCGTGTGTGACATACAGTGACATTACGACTGAACGCTGTGTGTGATTTCAGGTCAGATGCCGTACTGGCAGATATTCCTGTACTTCCTGATTTCTCTGCTGCTGTGCTTCCTGCTGGTGCTGCTGCTGTTCTTCTGCTTTAACAAGATGTTTACGCTCCTCAAGAACACCTTCCGCCCAGCCATTCAACTCCCGGATCACATTCAGGAGGTACAGAACATTTATACTCTGTTACCTGCTTCAAATTCATCTGATATTGTACGGTTTCAAATACATTTGATGAATCTCCAGTCAGTTTCTGAATTTTAGTAGTTATGCTTAGATTAACTGTTTATCCAAGTACATTTATTAGCTCTCTTCAGGAATAAAGACAGAAGATGGTGTAGAGAGCCGTTCTGAATGAATTGTATATTTTACATGTACAGTATGATGTATGGTCTCCTGACACATTATTGCTGCATATATTAGGATTAGGGTTAGTTTCCTCTATCTTAAGTTATTTCTCATCCAGCTCTTTGTGTCAGCTGGTTGTCTGTTGTTCCATGTGTTTGTTTGTTTTTTTCTTTAATTGGGTGCTCCTGGTCCTTCTAGTCGTATAAAAGTTTACCCTCGCTGTCAGACACAGTTAAGTGCATTTTTATCAGTCAATCAATCAATCATTCAATCACATTTATTATATAGCACATGTTGGCTTTACATATCAGGACCTAACACATTCATACAATCTAGGATTATAAAATAAATACAAAATTAAGTAGAGTCAAATGCAAGTGAAAAAAATGAGTCTTTAAATGAGATTTAAATGCATCAAGAGTGGCACAAGATCTAATGTGAAGAGGTAAGCTGTTCCATAAGCGAGGAGCTGCAACAGAGAATGCCTTTCGATTTTAACCAAGATTTAACTGAAACCTTTGTACAGATCTTAATGGTCTAGAGGACACGTGTAACTGAAGAAGTTGGGTGCCAACCCATTTAAACCCTTAAAAACAAATAACTTCTTTTATTTGATTCTGAATTTGACTGGAAGCCAGTGGAGGGATGTTAATACAGAGGATATATTTGCATATTTCTTTGTCCTAGTCACAAGCCTAGCATCAACATCTGAACCAACTGCAGGCGTGAAATGATGATGAGTAACAATAGTCCAGTATGGATGTAATAAAAGCATGCATAACAACTTCCAAATCATTAAAAGACAAAAAAGGATTCAGTTTTCGCAATGTTTCTGAATTGAGAGGATCTACTTCTAACCATAGGGTTTATATGCTTATCAAACTCGGCATTAAAAATAATACCAAGGCTCTTTCGTTGATTGTGTACCTTGGAATCAGAGGCCCAGTGATTCTTAATCCTGGAGGAGCCCTGCTCTGCACATTGTGTCTCTCTTATTTAAAACACCTGATTCAGATCATAAGCTCATTTGGAAAGAGCTCCATGAACTGAACTGGGTGCGTCAAAAAAAGACAAACAAAATGTGCAGAGTGGGGGTCCCCAGGACCAGGATTAAGAACCACAGAAGAGGCCTACTTGATTAGTTAAAGGTTTGGATAAACTCGGAGGGCCAAACACTAACACTTTAGTCTTTGATTCATTCAGGTGAAGAAAACTGGCTGCCATCCACTCCTTAATATCATTAAAACAACTAAAGAAGGATTGTAGATCCAAACTGTCCCCCACCTTTAAAGGGAGGTAAAGCGGAGTGTCATCAGCATAGAGATGATATGTTTCTGACAAATATGAGCCAGAGGCAGCATATAGATGTTCAATAATACTGGACCCAATATAGATCCTTGAGGGACCCCACATTTTGTTATTGCAGAAGATGATGAAAAATTTCCTAATTCCACAGAAAAAGTTCTCCCAGAAATATAGAAGGCAAACCAATTACTTTCCTTGGATCCCTGCCCACAGTCTTAAAAGGGTCATCGGATGCAAAATGCACTTTTACATGTCATTTGAACGTAAACGTGTGTGTGCAGTGTGTGTACACATCCACCCTATAATGATAAAAATCCACCCAGTGCTTTTTTTTTTTAAATCCCCAATAATAATGATCACTTTCTCAGATCAGGCTGTTCTGAGATTCTTTGCAGCGTGATATAGTCCTGCACAGGCCACTCCCTGACTATTGACTGACACGGCCGTTTTACCGTAGACCCGCCCTGAGTGAGCTGTCAACAGTCCACCATTGTTTTGACGCCGGAGCAGGGGTAGACAAGATTGACTATGTTTACATGGACATCAGTAATCTAATTATTTACCTTTTTCTAAATAAGACAACATTATGATTAAGGTGTTTACTTGAAAGGAATATTCTAAAAGCAACTCATGTTCCCGTTTTACATGTTATAGTACATAGATCAATTAATGGCACACATCATTACGTTCCCATGTGACGCCATCCGACGTCCCCTCCAGAATTTCACATAGAAACATATAGTTTGTCTTCTTTATGATGCCATATAGGCTACAGTTTTGGGTGTTTCATTTTTAATTTTATGAAAGCTTCAAGTGCAGTTAATTATTTGTCATGCTATGCGTGCAAACAGACGACGGTGCTGTTGAAGCCATGCTCTTTTGTTTGCCGTCAAACGGTTGACCACTGTGTGTATCCTGTCACAAAATTCGGCGGAAAGTAGGTAATAGTGTGATTAATGTGTGTACATGTCTATACTGCACTTAGATAATGCAACTAAAATAGGAAGTAAAATAGGGAAGTTGTGGCCTAATGGTTAGAGAGTCGGACTCGTAACCTAAAGGTCACGGGTTCTAATCTCGGTATCAGCAGGGTAGGTGGGGGGAGTGATTGTACAGCGCTCTCTTTCACCTTCAATACCACGACTGAGGTGCGCTTGAGCAAGGATCCGAACCCTCAACTGCTCCCCGGGCGCCGCAGTATTGACTGCTCTGTGTGTGTGTGTGTGTGTGTGTGTATACGTACCCACTTAGGATGGGTTAAATGCAGGCACACAACTGCGGTATGGAGATTATATACTTGTCCACACGTCACATCACTTTTGAATACTCCACGTCTTAATTCGGTTTGTGTTTACTTTGAGTATGACTTTAGCCGGATTAAGGTAATCAAAGATCTCTGTTTACATGGTAGATTCTTAATCAGAGTATTGTCTTAATCGTGTTGAAATTGGAATATTGTTGTTCATGTAAACGTACTGAGTGTCTCCTGAGTGATTGAGGTCTTCTGTTGTAGTGTTGTCAAAAGTACTGACCGCGATACTATTCGGTACTGAAATTTTAAAAACTAACATTTGAGTGCTATTGAGCAGATTCTTACACAGCACTGATTGGTCATAGTGTTCATGTGCTCAACAGATATGACTGTGATTGGTTAATGATCATCGCTTCACGCTCTTCTCCGAGCGCTCGCACAGAAACACACGACAGCGTTTGAAAGCAGCGTCTATCAGCACATCCCTAATATATCTGCACATATATATATATATATATATATATATATATATATATTATTTTTCGTCTCACTTTACTCTAATGCATCACACAGAAATACAACAAAAGCAAAAAATGATTAAAAACATTAGGTTTTTATGTTCATGAGAAGGGTCGAATAAGTAATAAATGGATAGTTGCTTTGTTTTTCCTTTTTGAAGACAAAAAAAAGAAATGATTTGAAGGTCCACGATGGTCCATCGATGTCATAAAGAGTGACAAGTGTTATAACGGATTTCCCTTTCTAAAACCATCTACAATTCTGTGTTCTTCTGTTCCTTAAGGGGTCACCATTTAAATACATGTTCTGTCTCTCTCTTCAGCTGTGGTTAAGTGACTCAGAGAAGCCGCAGCTGCTGGCTCCTGAGTCTCCAGAGTCTGTGTGTGTGCCGCTGGTCATGGTCAGTGCTGAGCTGGACGCTGCGGCGGTGGATGAGCGCTCAAACACCGGGGATCAGGACTCCAGCACACACAGCCATCACGGCAGCGGAGACTCGGGCGTTTACTCCACAGAGGAGGGCTCCTGTCACAGATCCACCACACACACTGACCTACAGATGAGCAGCAGGAAGCACAGAGAAGAGCTGCATGATGGGACGCTGCTGGAGATCTGCGCTTGAACACTCAACAGATGTCCGACTCTGGCTTTTTGCAGCTTTGCCTTTCTCTCTTAAAACATCTGTCAGCTTATTGTCCATGTAGAGACAGCAGCACCTTACTGAGGTTTATGACATTTGAGCCATATTTGTCATATTTGTATGTTAACATGCAGATTTCTTCTGATTCTTATAGAATCTTAATTCATTATTGACACTTGATGTCTTTTTTGTTAGCTTTAACAACAGCAGGGTTTAAAAAGAGAATGATTTCGTTATTTTGACTGTTTTCTCATTCATATCCACACAGTGTCAGATTAATATATTGTAGCGGACTGACTGGTCCTGAGGTGCCAACTTATACATTTATTTATAAGTTAAAAAAATACTGTAAAGTCAGCCCTACATAGGATTCTCATGGGGAAAAACAAACAAACACTCTGAACCCATTTAAGCCAAAGACAACCATAAAACAAACAACAATAAACCAATTTGAGTTGCGTTGAGGTATTATT
This sequence comes from Tor tambroides, assembly GCA_021397915.2. Taxonomy (NCBI): domain Eukaryota; kingdom Metazoa; phylum Chordata; class Actinopteri; order Cypriniformes; family Cyprinidae; genus Tor; species Tor tambroides. The sequence continues at coordinate 39,901 of JAFVLL020015850.1, read as the reverse complement.
CCAATTTGCCTTCCTTTCTTAAAGGAGTAGTTCACTTTCAGAATGACAATTCTGTCATCATTTACTGCAGTATTCTAGATGGTCTCCGTGCTGTTAGCCAGAAATGAATCCTCTCACTGTTTCCTTCACATGTTTTGCTTTGGAGAGCCTTTACTTTGTTTATTACCATTTTCAGTGTTTATACAGATATATATATATGTGCATGTAATCTGGGATTCATAGGTTTGATCTAAAGAACAAAGTGCTTTATAGCAATTGCATTTGTTAAGATTAGTAATATTAAGTGGAGCTAAATGTTACTTCTTGTCATGTTTATAGAGGCTGTTTGTAAGCAATATAAATTCATTTGTGAACATTTTGTAACAAGATATGTGTAATTTTGCATTTCAGTTTTGCAAAAAAAAAAAAGAAAGAAAGAAGAGGAAAAAGGCTTGAACTGTAATCCTATTACCTGTCTGTCAAGTTTTTCACATCAGTGGCAGAATATTTGATGACATGTAGTGTTGTGCCTCCAGGAACAGGGTTGGAAACACTGCTATATGCCTTTGGTTTGCTAATTAAAGGCTTGTACAGCTGTGTACACTGAAGCTTTGGTCAGCCGTGTGTTTTATTGGAGTGTGTGCTGGCACAGGGAGCATCACACACAGAAGGCATTGCAATCCTACTGACCTGCGTCCTATCTGCATCTCTCTCTTTTTCTGTGGGTCTCTGGAATTGTCAGTCAGCTGTCAGTGAAGCAGACTCTATTCCAACAATTGCTTCTCAATCTACTCTCAATATCTTGAGCTTGACTGACACCTGGATTCGTCCAGAATACTCCGCAACCCCTCCTGCTGTCTCTAACAACTTCTAAATAGTATACAGTGTAGAACTTAGCGAACCGACACAACTTCAAACACGGGATATCTCTGAGCGGGAACGAGAGGAATGTCTTTGTTTCTTTTATCCTGATCATAAAATTGACGAAAACTTCTGGAGCAAGACAGATTTGTGAAAGGAAGTCCGGAACGTATGTAAACAGGATCGCATCTGGCTTTTTATCAATTCCGCGGGATCTCAAACTTAGATCACGTGACC
>JAFVLL020015850.1:0-38724 GCA_021397915.2 Tor tambroides | reverse complement strand
CAGCACCTTACTGAGGTTTATGACATTTGAGCCATATTTGTCATTTTTGTGTGTTAACATGCAGATTTCTTATGATTCTTATAGAATCTTAATTCATCATTGTCACTTGATGTCTTTCTTTGTTAGCTTATTCAAAAGCAGCGTTCAGAAAGAGAATGAACTGTCATATGTTAGTTTGATTGTTTTCTCATTCATCTCCATTCAGTGTCAGAATAAAATGGGCTCTATCATATGTAAATGACTTGTTGTTCTTCACATCCCCATCAGTGATGACAGAGTTTTTAAATGGTCATATTTCCTGGCACATACAGCTGTCAGAAGCGATCAGTCAGTGAAGACGGCACTTGTTTGCTTAATATCACTATATATATATATATATATAATGAAGAGTTAAAATGCAAAAGCCTCCATAAAAGCCATCTTGGTCAAAAATGAGATAACGATACTGAGTGGATGCTCTCCACACATAGTATATGTTCATCAAGTACTTTCATTTCAAATGCGCTAAATCTCAGCCTCAACCCATTCAGAAGTACCAGTACTTACATAGAATCCTATACATAGTAGCCAGAAAGAAATGCTAATTTTAAAGAAAAACGTCAGACGTACTTAGAGGCTTTTGCATCTGAACTCTTCATACACACACATATATATATATATATATATATAATAATATTATTATTATTATTATTATATATTTTTTATTTTTTTATTTTTTTTATGTAAGGACAAAAAAGACACTATGTATGTTTGACTTGAAGCACGGCTACAGAGTATCCACGTTCAGTTGGGGGCGAAGCCATCAAGCCGGACACTATCAGCTCCCGGTAGTGACGCTCACATGGTGTTTGCATACTCTATCACAGATGAAGTGAATAAAATGCAATATGTGTCAAAAGCACAGAGGTTTCAGAAACATTTTCATGAGCAACAGAAACACTTTTTATATACTGCTTAATACAGCGCCATCTGTTCAAGAATAAAGTTCAACATTAACATAGACGATTTAAATACCAATAAAGTGGGGGTATATGTGCTTTTATCAGTGTTTTATGATAAACATGATAATATAACATTGTGACTACAGTAATAGAGCTTTTACTGTTCAAAAAACAGATTTGTTAGCATTATTGGAATTGAAGATGTTAGAATAAACCCGAAACACACGTGATCGTTGTCATGTGGTGGGTTTGGCCAATCATGAAACAGCTGTGTCTTCATCAGCGCTCCTGCAGCCATTCTGGAGAAACTGCGCTGGCTGAGTCACTTGGCTGATCTCGAAACGCTCTCATGGCGCTTTGCTGCCACACATGACAGTCACGTGGAGTTGGCACCGTCTCAAGTCGGACAAAATTTCTAACCGGCATGCACCGCTTCAAGTCAGAATTTGATCGATCTGCGCAGCGCCGCTTCAAGTCAAACACACTTAAAGTTTTCTCAGTGGTTGGTTCAGGTCATGCGACTCTTAGGTTAAAGGTCAACCAGGAAATGACTGCAGTATTCTAGATTGGGGTGAAGGCTAGAAGGGATATGTCTGCAGCTACTGGGCATGCTCACATCAATACAGTGTCATTTTTGTCTCACTGTACAACAATAATTACTATTTTTGCATTCTTGTAAGGCAGCATCTTGGCTTGGCTCTCAGCATCTTGGGCTTGACAGACACCCGGATTCATCCAGAAGACTCAGCAACCCCTGCTGCTCTCTCTAACAACTTCTCTTTCTCTCACAACCCCTGTCAGGTTGGGAGGGGTGGAGGTACTTGTCTGCTCATTTCTAACGATTGGAAATACTCAACCCACTCTCAAGTCAAGTCACCTTTATTTATATAGCACTTTATACAATACAAATTGTGTCAAAGCAGCTTTACAGTGTAAATGGGAAAATAGTGTGTCAGTAACACAAGCGGATGATAGTAAACAGTCAGTTTTTCAGTTAAAGTCAGTTCATAATAATTAAATTAAATTGATTCAGTAATGTCATCGTCCAGCTCAACTCTCTTCCAAAAGTATATGTCCAATCAGTCAAGCATCCCCAACTAAGCAAGCCAAAGGTGACAGTGACCTAATTAATGCAACCTAACAATCCTTTAATGGATTTGAATGCTAGAAATGTGATAGTGTGTAATGTGGAAGACAGGTTAAAGAGATGGGTCTTTAATCTAGATTTAAACTGACAGTGTGTGTCTGCCTCCTGAACAGTGTTAGGTAGATTGTTCCAGAGTTTGGGCAGATCCTTTTCCTATTATCAAATGGCCAGAGTTTTGAGATCACAGCAGACTTGAAGGATTATGTGATAAGAGCTCGCTCAAGTACTGAGGAGCTAAACCATTCAGGGCTTTATAGGTAATTAGTGAGATTTTAAAATCTATACGATGTTTGATAGGGAGCCAATGCAGTGTTGACAGAACCGGACTAATATGGTCATACTTCCTGGTTCTAGTAAGAACTCTAGCTGCTGCATTTTGGACCAACTGTAGTTTGTTTATTAAGCATGCACCACCCAATAAAACATTACAATAATCTAACCTTGAGGTCACGAACGTATGAATTAACGTTTCTGCATTTGACGTTGAGAGCATAGGTCGTAATTTAGATATATTTCTGAGATTGAAAAATGTGGTTTTACAAATGCTAGAAACATGGTTTTCAAAGGAAAGATTTTTATTAAATAGGACACCTAGGTTCCTAACTGATAACAAAGAATTGATAGAGCAGCCATCAAGTATTAGTGTTCTAGGTTATTGCATGCAGAGTTTTTTGGACAATAATTAAAACCTCTGTTTTTTTCTAAATTTAGCAGTAAGAAATTACTAGTCATCCAGTTTTTTATATCAACTATGCAACCCAGGCTTATGAAAGTACGTGTCTCTACATACATTTCTGCAACCCCGTAATTACGTACCTTAGTGCATGTTTCGCGGCAGTTTCAAAGTGAAATGTCCAGAGAGTGGATCTAAAACACACAAGTGACCGTTGCACGTTTTATTACGTTGGTACAGGCACGTATTGCTGCGTTTTTATTACGCTGCTTGAGGTACGTATTGCGGCCGTTCAGAATTCAAATATCCAGGAGTGTCGCTAAAGTTTAATGCTCTATCATGTTGGAAATATCCCCTACACCAAACCCAACCCTAAACCTACCCGATAGTGTCAACAAATGCAAAAGTTATATAAAAACACATTTGTTGATGCAGCCATGCTCTTTTCACTTCCTTATGTGGATTTGAGCTGTTTTGTCAAACCGTTGTTTCACGGGGTTTTTACTGGAGCTCTTCATCACTCAAGTGCAACGTGTATAGTGTGAGCTACCGAGCAAAGCTACTGAATTACAAAACTCATGCATATGAATCTGTATATGTGACGACAATAATCAAAAGTATCAGTTTTCAAATCACCCAGGATGTTAAAATTGTTTTGAAGTCATAACATTATATTTTGCAAGTAATTGTGTGAAAATTAGGCTTTATGAATCAAAACTCTGTACCTGTAAACCATACTGTGTTCATTTCAACTGAAAACTGCAGTGATTCGTACATATAGGTAAGTTTTTTCAGTCTTGCAGAAATGTATATAGTCACGTATTTCCATTGAGCCTAGGTTGCAACTATGCATTGATATACTCTCCCCAATCAATAATAATTCCTTTGACTCTCATGCTATTACAGTAACAGCTCCTATAAAACTCCATGCTGTAGTAATCTATTGCCCTCCTGGTCATCTGGGCACCTTTATAGAGGAGCTGGATGGACTGCTATCCTCATTCCTTCACTTGTAGTATTTGGCAGTTTTATTCAACTGGAGAAGCCTTAAGCCGTGGTGACACTAGACTTTGAGCATGCGAAATTCCCTCGGACGCTGCAATGGTCGTGATATGCTGTCATGCTCTGCATTATCTTTTTAAAAACTTAAATTCAACACATAACAAATAATAATACATCTAAAATGTAAAAACATACAATCTACTACACCAGTGTTTCTCAACCCTGGTCCTGGGCACCCCCCAACACTGCACATTTTGTGTGTCTCCCTAATCAAACACACCTGATTCAACTCATTAGCTCATTAGAAGAAACTTCAGGACCTGAAATGGGTGTGTCAGATAAGGGAGACATACAAAATGTGCAGTGTTGTGGGGGCACCCAGGACCAGGGTTGAGAAACACTATACTACACTTTCCTGCAGCGTTGCAGTTTTAATTTTGTGTTCATTCAGCTACGAGGTCATGCTGTGACATATCGATCAGCTGTTGGTCACACAGTGTCACGTGATGCAAATTCACAGGTCAGATTTCACCAAGCTTGAACTTTGGAACGCAGTGAAATGCGAAAACTTTTCACACAGGCTTGCATTTACGGTCTGACGAATTTGCATGCATATGAATGAAAGTCAATAGAACGAAAAGTGCAGTGTGACCGTGCCTTTACACTGCAGAGCTTCACTCACTTCTAGCTTCATTTGATCTCAAATGTCTCACCAGCTTGACCTCATCTATACACGCCACTGTACCACAAAAAACATTTTGCACATTTCTTTTAATTTGTGCGTTCCTTCTAGTGTTCCCCCAACCCTTTCAACGTCAAACCAAGATCAACAGCACTTCAGACACACGTAATCTCTTCAAAACATTCAACTCTCTCCTCTGTCCCCCTTTGCCCTCTCTTTAAAGGGATACTCCACCCCAAAATGAAAATTTTGTCATTAATCACTTACCCCCATGTCGTTCCAAACCCGTAAAAGCTTCGTTTGTCAATGGGACAGTCACAAGCCTCCCGGTTTTCATCCAAAATATCTTAAATTGTGTTCCGAAGACAAACGAAGCTTTTACAAGTTTGGAACAACATGGGGGTAAGTGATTAATGACAAAATTTTCATTTTGGGGTGGAGTAACCCTTTGTAGTGAATTTTGCTTTCGCCAACCTAAGGAGGCGAAATAGTGTAGTGATGGGTACTCACATCACCAATGACGTTATGATTCTTGGAACACGTGTCACTTAAGGTGTGGTTATGAGTACATCACATAAGAAAGATTGGTGGGGTACCTAACTTGTAGAACCTTTACTGCGTTATCAACACAAGGAAGACACAAGTGTAATAAAATAAATTTTATTAACAAAAGATAGACAAGAGTAATCAACAACTACTAAATGAATACCATGAATGAAAAAGGAATAAAGTGCATAAGATGTATAAAATGCAAGTGATTATGTTGGGTGTTGCTTTGTCAGAGCTACGTTATCTTGGAAGATAAACTGTTGCTACTCTGAAGAAGGTGAAGAACCTTATTATGCATCAAACAAATACGTGGAAGATTATTTGTCATCAACTGCAATCAGCTATATAATATCTAATGTAAATCAGAAAAATCATATACTGATAATATACACAACAATGCCAAGGTCTCTGGAAGGGTTTGGATAAGTGATATTTACGTTCTCTGCGATCGAGTGAGCAGTCGGCGTTGACTTCATCCACTGGTTGTGCTGGTAACAATGCAGTGGAGAAAGGAGCAGGAATCCGTTTCGACAGCCTTGAACATGAAGCGCTGGAGGATGCTGATCTCCTGGAGCACTAAAGGGTCCTAAAATCTGGAAAACGCAGATATGGCCCTGGAGTAGGTGCAGAAGGTCCTTAGCCTGGAACACGCAAGCCAAAGTACCTTGAAGTGAAGGTTTGCTCTCCGAAGCTTAACCTTGTTGCAGATGTCTGTGTGTCTTCTGCCTCTCTGGGTTAGAGACTCAGAACTTGGTCGATCCGCTTTGTCTCTTTAGGATGGAGACTCAGGATGTGCTGCATCTGTTATTGTCTCACTGGACGAAGACTCTGAAGTTTGAACGTAGATTATCGCTTTCCTCGCAGGCTGGAGGATCAGAACGTGGTCGTATCTGGTACTGCCTCAAAGCTGGAGACTCAGGACTTGGTTTATTTGTTTCTATCTCCTACCACGCAGGCTGGAGACTTAGAACATTGGTGATCTGTTGCAGTCCTTTCCTTGACAGGACTCAGACTCAGAACTTTGGTTGATCTGTTTCTGTCCCTCGGGAGGGAAGACTCAGAACGGACGTGTTTCCGTTAGTGTCTCTCTGGACGTGCCGGAGACACAGAACGGTTGTTTCTGTTGCTGTCTTCTCGGTAACAGGACTCAGACTCAGAACAAGGAGTGTCCTTTGGGAAGGTACCTTTATCTCTTTCTGATGAGGAGAAGATTGCAATCTGGCGCTTCTCCATTTCCATGCTGTGATTGGCTGTTTCCATCAGAGTGGGGGGACATGGTGTGGCCCACCCTTCTTTCCTCCTGTGGAACTTATTTGCATAGTCCAAACACACATTTAGAAAAGTGTCACTAAAGTTTTACCGGTGCCTTTCTCACTTACCAAACCACAACCATAATACCTTTGGCAATGTTACGAACACATTAAGTCCAAACATGATGGAAAAAGATTGAACTGTCATGCATGCATTCATTTGTCCATTAACAGCTGAGTTTGTGTAAGATGCTGCACTACACGTCGCTGTCACTGAGAATACTTATTTCTCTGAATAAGTATAAGATGTGTGTGTTGTAGTTTGCATCAGTTTAAGGTTGAGAACATAGTTATGAATGGATTTGGATGGAACTCTGTGATCTCCCTCTTTGTTTCACCTGCTGCTGCATCTGGAGATCCTAAGGAATTTTTATGACGATCACAGGCCAAACCTTAGGAATCAGTCTCAAGGTGGGTGAAGGGCAGAAACTCTATTTTGACCAATAGGAAGTCCTGTCCTTCCCGAGTTTTGTACCAATGGTCGTCTTCTTGCCCTCTAAGAGGTGTCTGGCTGTTGTCCTGGCATCTTTATCTGATGGCGTTGGACAGTTTGCTTATGTTAGTCCACCAAGATCCAATCAAATTAGTCAGAAGCAAGATAGATCTGGCTAAACCGAATTGCCTACAGTCACAGAAGTCAGCACTTACACATAGAGACTCCTTTCACCGATATCAAATATAGAGGGACTGTGTCTGTTCTCCGAACTAGAAAATACAGAAAACGTCCAAACCAAATTAAGAGTAACAATTTAATTGATGTTCAATAAATAAAAAATGTTTACAATACAGAGAAACAATTGATAAAACTTGGCTTACTGAATATCAGGTCCCTTCGCCAGCACTTTTTGTAATTGATTTGATCAATGATCATAACCTGGATTTGTTCTGTTTGACAGAAACATGGCTAAAACAAAATGAATACATTACTTTAAATGAGTCTACCCTCAAGATTACTGTTATAAAAATGAGCCACGTCCAAAAGGTAAAGGGGGAGGTGTTGCTACAATTTATAGCAATATTCTCAGTATTTCTCAGAGGGCAGGTTTTAAGTATAACTCGTTTGAAGTTATTGTGCTGCGTATAACATTATCTAGAGAAACACGTGTTAGTGATAAATCCCCTGTGATGTTTGTACTGGCTATTGTATACAGGCCACCAGGGCTCCATATAGACTTTATTAAAGAATTTGCTGATTTTCTATCTGAGTTAGTACTGGCTGCAGATAAAGTCTTAATTGTTGGTGATTTTAATATCCATGTCGATAATGAAAAAGATGTATTAGGATCAGCATTCATAGACATTCTGAACTCTACAACACATTTCAGGACCTACTCATTGTCGAAATTATACTCTAATTTAATACTGTCACATGGAATTGATGTTAATAGTGTTGAAATTCTGCAGCAAAGCGATCACATCTCAGATCATTATACTGTCTTGTGTAAACTCCATATAGCTAAAACTGTAAATTCTACTCCTTGTTACAAGTATGGTAGAACCATCACTTCTACCACAAAAGACTGCTTTGTAAGTAATCTTCCTGATTTATCTCAATTCCTCAGCATATCCAACAGCGCAGAAAAACTTGATGATGTAACAGAAACTATGGACTCTCTCTTTTCTAGCACTTTAGATATGGTTGCTCCTTTACGCTTAAGGAAGATTAAGGAAAAGAGTCCAACACCGTGGTATAATGAGCACACTCGCGCCCTAAAGAGAGCAGCCTGGAAAATGGAGTGCAGCTGGAGGAAAACAAAACTAGAGGTATTTCGTGGTGCTTGGCGAGAAAGTACCCTATCCTACAGAAAAGCATTAAAAACTGCTAGATCTGATTACTTTTCGTCTCTTTTAGAAGAAAACAAACATAACCCCAGCTATTTATTCAATACAGTGGTGACATTTCCCAACAGCACAGCAGTAATGACTTTATGAACTATTCTACTTCCAAGATCGATACTATCAGAGATAAAATAGTAACCATGCAGCCGTTAGCTACAGTATCACATCAGATAATGCACTATAGATCCCCTGAGGAACAATTCCACACATTCTCTACTATAGGAGAGGAAGAATTGTATAAATTTGTTAAATCATCTTAACCAACAACATGTATATTAGACCCTATTCCATCTACTAAAAGAGGTGCTTCCAGAAGTCATAGATCTTCTTTTGGTTATTATTAATTCATCATTGTCATTATGATATGTCACCAAAACCTTCAAATTGGCTGCTATTAATCCTCTCATTAAAAAAAACACAACTTGACCCCAAAGATCTAGTTAATTGCAGACCGAACTCGAATCTCCCTTTTCTGGCAAAGATACTAGAAAAGGTAGTGTCCTCACAATAATATTCCTTCCTCACAATTATATTCCTTCTTCCTTCAGATGCCAGAAAAATGGTATCTGTGTGGATTTCCAGTCAGGATTTAGACAGTTTCATAGTACTGAGACTGCGCTCATTAGAGCTACAAATGACCTGCTCTCTCCATCTGATCGTGGTTGTATCTCTCTATTAGTGCTACTGGATCTTAGCACTGTGTTTGGCACTATCAACCACAACATTCTTTTGAATAGACTAGAAAACTTTGTTGCCATTAGTGGAAGTGCATTAGCATGGTTCAAATCGTACTTATCTGACCGCCATCAATTTGGAGCAGTGAATGAAGAGGTATCATATTAATCACAAGTGCAGTATGGAGTACCTCAAGGCTCAGTACTAGGGCCGTTACTTTTAACGCTTTAAATGTTACCCGTGGGAGATATTATCAGGAGACAAGGCGTTAGCTTTAAATCTTATTCTGACGATACTCATCTCTATATTTATTCACGAATTCGGTGAAACACACCAAATTGAGAAACTAACGGAATTTATAGTCGATATAAAAAACTGGATGACGAGTAATCTCTACTGCTAACTCCTGAAAACAGAGGTGTTAATTATCGGATCTAAAAACCCTGCATGTAATAACCTAGAACACTATCTAACACTTGACAGCTGCTCTGTCAATTCTTCTTCATCAGTTAGGAACCTAGGTGTGCTGTTTGATAGCAATCTTTCATTTGAAAGCCATGTTTCTAGCATCTGTAAAACTGCTTTTCCATTTCAAAAACATATTCACCAGACCTCATGCTCTCAACGTCAAATGCAGTAAATGCTAATTCATGCTACAGGACTCCAAGGTTAGACTATTTGGTAATACTTTACTGGTGGTTGTTCTGCACGCTTTGATCAACAAACTACAGTTGGTCCAATGCAGCAGCTAGAGTCCTTACTAGAACCAGAAGTAAGGACCATATTAGCCCGGGTTCTGTCATCACCTACTGGCTCCCTATCAAACATCATATAGATTTTAAAATCTTTTAATTACTTATAAAGCCCTGAATGGCCTCTGCTCCTCAGTACTTGGAGCTTAGCCTTTATCACATTATAGTCCTCCACGCCCGCTGCGTTCTCAAACTCTGGCCATTTGATAATACTCAGAAGGTTTAAATCGATCATGGAGCAAAGATCCTTTCCTATTTTGCACCAACCCTCTGAACATCTCACCTAATACTGTTCGGGAGGCAGACACACTCTGTCAGTTTAAATCTAGATTAAAGACACATTTCTTTAACCTGGCTTACACATAACACACTAATACTTAATATTCAAATCCACATTTGTTAGCTGCATTATTTATAAAACTGAACCGGGACACTCCCCATAACACATGATGTACTCGTTACATCGTAAAGGCAAATTATCTGCTAATATTTGTCTGTTTCTATTCTGTTTCTCAGTCCGTGTCCGGATTAGATTGTGGATCGGCGCCGGGAGATGATGACACCTGGATGAGCCCTGGGGACATATCCCCAGTGAAGACCTCAACTTAAAATACAATAAAACTTAAAATAAAACAAATAACTAAAAATATAATAAAATACCAAACTACATAATACTATTATTGTTAGAAATTGCAACAATATAAAAATAGAAATATAATACGTTTAAACATTTAAGATTTTAATTAAAACAATAAATAAACAATAATATCCTGGCCAGAGGAGAACTGGCCCCCCGACTGAGCCTGGTTTCTCCCAAGGTTTTTTTCTCCATTCTGTCTCAGAGGGAGTTTTGGTTCCTTGCCGCTGTCGCCTCTGGCTTGCTCAGTTGGGGACACTTAATTTCTAGCGATTTATCGTCAATTTGATTTCACAGATACTAATTAAACTAAACTGAGCTAGACAATGACATCTCTGAATTCAATAATGAAATGCCTTTAACTGAAAATTTAATGTTTAATCTTATTATTATACATTTACTGACACTCTATCCTCCAATTTGATACTGTTAAGTGCTTTGACACAATCTGTATTGTTAAAAGCGCTATATAAATAAAGGTGACTTGACTTGACTTTAAACCAAACACGTGAAAGCGAATGTTCTTTCACTCCAATTATCTTATTGACGACAGACGCAAGCGCGTGGACTGTCAGAAAGTGAACGCACATCAGTATCTGTATACTGTATCCAGTGTAGACAAGATAGCGGCAGTGATTGTAATTCCTATTTGTTTTTGACGCGACACTCACATTGTGTGATCAAGTGTCAGCCGTTAGCGACTGAACACCAGTGGACAGGGCCTACGGTGAGAAGAAGACTATTCGTTGATGTCTTGCTCTGGAGGCGGTGTTTATGCAAATGTTTGTGCCCATGTGATGTAATTTTGCACCTCAGATCCAAAACTTTGCTTTGCTTGCTTTGTTTATAATGAGAAGGATGTTTTAAGCTATGAAACATGCATGATATTTTAATGGTACAAAGACCTCTTATATGACAAAAGATCAAGGCAAACTGGATTTCTCATGTCATGACCCCTTTAAGATGAAAAGCTTGTAAGTCACTTTGGATAAAAGTGTCTGCTAAGTGAATAAATGTACATGTAGGAAATCAGGGTGCAGTAGTAACCTAATAATAGTTTAGTTTGTGCTTCAGATCAGTTCTCAAAGATTGTAGTGCAGTCATATAACGCCACAGTGTTATGGGCGTCCCGAGTTCAACCTCCCCCCTCCCACTTTGCTTCCTGTCCGCTCTACACGGTCCTGTCCTAATAAAAAGGCAAAAATAAAATCTTCAAAAAAAAAAAAAAAGATTGTAGTGCAATCGTATGCAATAATATCAAAGTACAAGTATAGATAGTGAGTATTATTTCTAGGCACTGGACAAGAGAATTTAAACACAGTCACACTCGTCACCAGTTAACCCTGGTACATGACTAACCACTTTTATTCACAGTATAATCTCACGTTTCCTTTTTCAGCAGAGGCAGTTCAGTGTTCAGTTCAGGAACTCTGCTGGAGCTTCGATCACAGCAAACAACCACTCTACACAGTGGAGACATATCAAAATGAGACAGAATGACATTACCAGACACATTACAGCTGTGTGCATTTAAAAAAGCAAAAAGAAACAAAGCAAAAACAGAGAAAAACATCCCTGACTATCATGGCTGGAATGGACTTTGGGCAGTGAAACGGTGAAATACAGAATACAGATCCACATTTCCGCTGAAACACTCAAGTACACAGAACGTACACGTACTCACAACACCGTAATGTCATATTATGACCAGAGATACTAACTCAGCAAACAAATACAGCAGATATAATTCACATGACAACACACAACAGCAGCACAAGACATCTTCTGTTGGTCTCCACAGGGTCGTTTGATGATTTGCAAGAGGTTCCTCTCTCTTCAGTGTTTCTATATCTGTATGAGATCCTTCGATTCAGGCTGGACAAAACACACTGACACACTGCTGATCTTTAATCATATTACAGGTTTATGTGACCATCTATAAAATCACTAATGTCATGTCTGATCATTAGCGAGTTTGGCTTGGGAAAATCACCATGTCTGTTCACACATTACTACAGCTCAGCCTCAGAACAGCCTGACCTGCAGACCAGATCTATGGACATCGATGTGATTGTGTGATGCTGACGGCAGATAAATGCTCAGCTCATTCATGGAGCTCTACGTCACAAGCAGCACTGAAACTTTTCAAGGATGGCTTTGGATTAAAGCGTTTGCAATATACAACACTAAGTGTCCACATCTACAGTATGTAGTCTTCTGACAGAACTGAACTATACATTATTCACACAAATATATCACATAAATATATCAATTTATATGTTGACTGTCCCTTTCTCAGAGAGTCTGCCAAGTTCAGAGTCATTAGAGCTTGTGACCATTTCAGTCAGAATAATCTAGGGAACATAACCATGAAAAAATTCAAAACACGGCCATAAAAACAAGTATTTACATGAAATATGATCCAAATCAGAGGAACGCACTGGACACTGCAGTAACGCATTCAAATCTTCTGGAGGACTACGGATGATTTATTGCTGACTGTCATCAGAGAATTCACAATGTTCGATTCGCACACGTCCGTCCGGCTCAGATTTGGTCTGAGAGAAAGATGGTCAGATCACCTGTCAGGCCAGCTGTCGCTTTGAGTTTTAAAGGATTAGTTCCACCAACCGTGGAAACCATCATTATTTACTCTCGAGTCATTTCAGTCCTGTATGACTTCTTTCACTCGTTCCTTTCCAAAGAGCACCATTAAAGCATTCTATATAATCAGCGCACTATTCAGAGTCAGACAGTGGCCATTAAAGCCATTACTGGCTGATCATTTTCCTTTTGCCAGGTCATGCTTTCAACTCTTTACCGGCCATTGACAGAATTTTCCAGCTTTCTGTGTTTTCACTGTTATACGGTAGGGGGCGCTATTAGATTTATAACCATCTTCAGACATTAAACAGCATATCAGTCAAAACTGCCTAAAGTTAACTCTGTACTGAATGTGACCTGGACGTAGTCTTTCTCAGGTTGTTGATCAAAATGTGTAGAGTGTAGATTGTAAAAAAACAATGCATGAAGGTAGAATAAAACTTTTTTGTTTGTTTGTTAAAAGCAGAGGCTCTGTTCTTTCTTTTGACATATTGCATGTTCAGATATTGATACAACTAAATATTCTGGGGCCATGAGAATTTTGTGAAAATGATCAAAAACGCTGGCGGTGGCTGGCAGCTTGTCTGAAAAGAGTTAAATGAATCACGCTGGGCTGTGAGACATGGGAAAAGAGCATTAGCTGCAGTAGAGAGTGTGTTTCAGTGAATAACTGCTAACATTTCACTTAGTTCTTTTACAAAACTAGAATTTGACTGTAGAAAGGCAAGTAAAAGTAATATTGACTGGTGTGATGTTGGTAGGGTGTTCACTGAGTAGCAGTATGTACCTTCCTGGCTTGGACCGCTTTTATGTTTCATGAGAAAAATACAGGGTTGAAATGACACGAGTAAGTAATGACAGTTCCCGCTTTTGGGGTAAAATTCTTCTGTCAAGAAGTGACAGTCCAACTGAACGTAGAAAGCCGTGGACGAGGCAGCCGGTTCTAGACCTGCGAGATGAGCTGCATGTTGAAGCTGGGCGATCGGCTCTGTTTTCCAGGCGAAAGCAACTCCGTCTCCTCCGGCAGATGCTGCTCCTGCAGGCTGAGGATGGAGTATCTGCGAGCCTCGGGGCCGGAGCTCAGTTCTGCCCCGATCAGCCCCGGCCTGCAGTCCAGTGTGGTGCAGGAGGTGCTGGAGGTCCTGCCGAGGGGAGCCGGCCGCTGCTGGGACGTCCTGTGAGCAGCCGAGCGCTTCTCGCCGGACACGCGGCTCTTCTTCGAGCTGCTCCCGCGGCCGGCCGCACGCACACCGCTGGGCTGGCTGCTGTTGGACGCGCCGGACGAGAAGCCCTCGTCGGGATCGTTCAGGGCGAAGGACCCTTCCTCTCCGCTCAGCTGGTCTGCGTCTACCACAGAGAAACCAGGAAGGACAGAATGAATTCAAAAGAGAGATGAAGTCTCTAACCACACTCAAGCAGAGATCGTATCGCTTTCTGAAAGCCCTTTGTCTCCGTATGTTACAAGAGTGACAGGAAGTGAATGATGCTGCAGAGGAAGCAACAGAAGAGCAAGACTCTCTACAGCAGTGGTCACCAACCTTTTTAAGCCCAAGATCCCTGAGCCTTTATGAAAGACAAGATCTACCTATTGAAGAATTGATAGAAAAAGACATCCCAGAATGTACTTCCAATTTGAGGCCTTTTATTTAGTATTTTAATTAGTGATGCACCGATCAAGCGGATTCAGAATCAGATTTTCTTTTGTTTTTTTTTAAGTAGCAAATTGGCTGATTCTGGTACAGATTTTTAAGCAAATTTATTTATTGGCTATTTGCTTTATAACAAACAAATTGGCTTTAAACAAAAATATCTGTAGCCATTTGGAAGTAGAGGCAACCACTGCATTTTAATCACGATCCAAAGAAAGATGCTACACACATGTTGCACCAGCAGTTGTTTTTTAATTTGAATTAGATTGTATAATTTCAGGATTTAAAACAAAAACAGAATGGTCTGACTTTAGGTTATATTAAAAGAAATTAAATTTCGCTACATAAAACATCTGCATGAAACAAAAACTGCAGTTCTGAATGAGACGCAGATTCACTCTCTGCCAGCAGGTGGCGCTTATGAACCAGCTGCGATATAGCGTTTCTTTGGTTACCGCTGTAAACAAAGCAGAGCTGCTCTTTACAGAGGTAAAAGGAGAAGAAAATGCCATTACCATTGAAACTTTTCTCAAGACAATTCCCTTCAGTGATACATTAATATAAGCCCATACCCCCAATTCAATATTTATATTCTCTTCCCATATTTCGACCTAAGTTAAAGCTATTTTTCTCTGCCTGCTACAGTATTTTCTCCTCTTTGTGCTGGTCTTCAGCATCTCCGACCTCTGTTAACGTCCCGTTGACAGACAGGCGTGGTGTATTTTTCTTTATCACTGTCCCAGTAGCTCCCGAAAATAACAGAAAAATATAGTACAAAGAATAGAGAAATGTAATGCATTTTTTTATTTTTATTTTTTTACTTATTTTACTGTTATTGTCGGGATCGACTGGGACAGTGATAAAGATCTCCAGTTGATCGCGACCACTGCTCTACAGAATGTTGTGATTCATGAGATCTGGTCTGGATGGAGAACAATCTGACAAATCAGCATGATGCGCTTGAAAAAAATCATCAGATCTGTGCGTTTGTGTGATTTCTTTGACCTGATCAACTCGTTACTGAAGAGTCATTAAACCACTGACTAGAAGGCACTTACACGTTCAACACTGAGTAATCCGAGTATAGTAGAGTGTGGTACTCTCATCTCCATCTACCCTGGTTAATCATACCCCCCAAAAAGGATGCAAATTCAGTCTGGGCCAAACAGGAATACTGGACCGGTACAATTAACAAGATGCTGAACAGATGAGCAATCTGCTTGTCCTCATTCATCACTTTACATTTTAATGAGGGATATAGAATAAAACATGACCCAATTTTAATGGAATTACAGTATCATACTTTGTGTTTCTTTCCAAAATGTTTTATGCTTTTTCTGAGAAAATGGGACATTTGTGCTTGATCTGTTCAACTCTATCATGCTGTGATTCCCATTTACAAACAAGTTTGATCTGAAAACTATTTGATCATTTATAATTTAAAGTCCAATTATATGAACAAATAAATGAAAACAGAGAAGATGCAGAAATCTGTATGTTGATAATCACATTGAGCTTTCATACACACACACACACACACACACACACAGAGAGAGACTTTGTTGAGCAGTTGTTGAGGCATTTGAGCTGCTGAAGGCAGGATGAGGATGGGGGACATGCACACTGATTACGCTCACAAACTCAAACACTTCCTCATCAGCAAACCGACATCAGACGTCTGAGCACTTGAGGGTGCCGAGGGCACATATCACACAGGTGATCCTGAATCCTGCTGTGTGGGTTTGTGTGAAAGACGGCCGCGTGCTGCCTTTGTATCGTGGTGTGATGTGTTTCACATAACCAAATGGAGCACGTGATGTATTAGAGGATGTTTTCACAGTGATTGTGACATAAGTTTTCTTCAGTAGACTGCGTGAATGTCTTTGATTTGCATGGCTCATGGCTCACAATATATTATGTTCCAGTTCCTAGCGGCATTCGATTTTTCACCAAAGCCAGTTTTTTGTGATCTAAATGTGTTTCTGTTACTTTAAAGGTGAAGAGTGGTAATGGTGAGTGTTTTGTTCAGGAAATAGAAATTCTTAGCATTCATTCATTAGTTTTGCTTATGTCCTGTGTATGTGTATAGTTAGATAAAAGATAAAAAGGCTGTGTTCAAACATTAGGAAAATTAAGCAAGTGTGTTTGAATGTAAGAGGCTTCTGTATGCAGATCACATGATTCAAATCATCTGGATGCCACTGTCAGCCCGGATGAGTGGGACCAACCCAGTGTAACTTGCTTTACAGTCGTGTGTGTATTTTTCTGCTGGTGGAATTGTGACTGCCGGTGTCTTCCAGAAGCACCAAAGAATCTTTGAGACAGTGACAGATCTTCTTGGACGGGACGCCGCTGGTTAGGCTCCACCAGAGGCACCTGAAGTCAGATAAACGTAGTTTTCCAGGACACAGAATAATCAGACACATTGCGCATGCCCAGTCTGTGAGAACGGTCTATGGCGAGGAAATGACAAGCGGAGGGATGAGACAGCTGTCCATGCAGGTGAACGAGACGGGCTGTGAGGATCCAGGTGAAAAAAAAGTGCACTTCCATAACGTGGAAGTGCACTTTTTTTCACCTGGGCGACCTCAATTGTTGAAGAGCCTCTTACAAACACTGAGTGAAATCAAGAAATTGACATCAACTCACTTTAACTAACAACTCCACAGATTTCTGCTCCCAATGCAGTCACTGAACATAAAGAAATGTTTCTCAGCATATTTTTTTTACCAAGTACTATCAAGGAGGTACATATATATTTTCTTTTATATACATATATATTTTATTGCGCAAATTTTGAGAATAAAATAGCTGATAGCCAAACAGCAACACATCTCAAACTTTCATTCAGCTTTGCCTTTGTGTCATCACTCTATCTGCTCTCCTGTTTGAATAAGCTTATTTTAGGCATTTATTTTCAAGCAAATTAAGTAATACAATTACTAATTAAAAGGTTTAGCATGAATAGTTTTACGTGAGGATTGCTAAATCACAGTGAAGTGGTGTTGTGGGGCCACAGTCACTCGTTTGGGTGGCCCGGGCCACGAAACCTGGACTTGTTCTCAGTGTTTTGTTCTGGTGGTTTATTGTTCTCACTTCCTGTATTTCCTTGGTTACAGTTTATGTTCACCTGTGTCTAGTTTAGCAGTTTAGTTTGAGTCCTTGCTGTTCCAGTATCATCATCTTCTGCTTGTTTTGTTGAATAAAACACATGCCTCAACTACTCTCTTTGCTTGCAAATCATTACATTAGCAGCATTTCAGTGTTTTCCCTTCCAAATGCCGTTTGAAGTCATTAATAATGCCACTGAATATATTAATAAAAGTACAATCAGTTACATCTTAATGGATTGTTAATAGATAGGATACGATATCTAACGTCAAAACAGATCTAGGCATTAATGTGAACGAGCCGCTCTAGCCGATCCACTTATTTGAACTGTAATGGCACATGCGGCAGATTTGAACCCTGAATGTGCGAGGCTTTCGGTGTCACCCGGTTCCAGTTATTTTACCTGAACGAAAACAGTCTGTTATGCTGCTTAATGTTGCAAACTGGTTTTTGCCATCACATATATTATATTTGCTATTGTATTGCTCCTATTACCTTCATTTGTAAGTCAACTATAACTTTTTGTTTATTGCTTGTAATGTGAGTCTTTGTTCTTTATTACTGACTATTTCATCTTTTTAATTTACATTTATTAGTTGAAAATTACTTGCATGCACCTGTTTTATTATTAGTTTGTAAATATTAAAAGAATAATAATATTTAAAGTAAGTAAACTTGAAAATAATTTTTCAAAAGCTCTCATTTTTTTATCTTTGGTATTGAAATTGTTATGGAGAATTAACACATCAGTAATTCCAACCCTCGGTATGTGACAATAACCTCTAGTGTGTACTGATAAAAACAGAGGACAAGCTGCGCTGAGAATCACAGTGGTTACTAAAATGGTTACTCTTTGAATCATTATTGAAGATTTATGCCTCTAGAAATAATGTCTCATCAACTACTGAAATCACTGTCACGTCATGTCTGCATGAAAGCAATTTAAGTAGTGACCAAGAAGCCATTTCACAAGCGTGCATGAGATGAGCTGAGGTTTCAGCTACAGTAGTGGAAATTTACTTTCAGTAATGTAAGCAGTTTTTGTAAGAAGCTTTTCGACAATGAGAATGAATGACTTTTCCTGGTGTTTATGTCAGCGCACAGGACGATTCTCAGTAACGTCCGCCTGATCGGCCTGACGCTTCACTCGCTTGCGTCCTAGCAGGGTCGCATGACTCGCAGGGGTTTTGGGGGAGGTACATTCCGGGAAAGCTGAGGTTCCCTGAAGGAAGCAAGGCCATTGGGTGAGTCTAAGGGAAAAGCCCGCCTCCATGATCTGACTCCACCCCCCTGCCTACCCTCATGTGTGACTGTGAGAGATCCCCTCCCTCCTGGCTCGTGATTGGCCGCTGGGTCCTGTGGGGCGTGTCGGCCGGGGCAGATGGTGAGGCTGAACTCGGCATCACTTGAGAAGTCAAAACAATCTGGGATGTAACACAACAGGGGAAATGGGCTTCTTAGTGTCACGGTGAACAGCATGAGCGGAGTGCGCTGTGAAGCACCCAAAACAGAAAGACAGTGAAAGAACAGACACAGGAACACATGCTCCGTCTCACACGACAACACGTTCACATGTGGTCTGGACAGATGATGGAAGCTTAGATTACCTATCAGGTCATATGCTAGAACAACACGCTCTGAGCTTTGATTGGCCCATCTGACTTCGTCTGCCTGACAGTAAAACCTTCAAACCAAAATCTTTTTATACTATTTTGATGCTGTGTCAGGGTGAGTGAAGACGGGCCTGGTGGTTGCAGTTTCAGGCCTCAGAGAGGTGCTTCTTATAAATATGATAAACTTAAAGCCATCCACATGGGGAATAAAGTGTCCACATTGTTCTCCAGAAAACATGAACTCAAAAGATTCCCCTGGTCCAAAAAGATAAGTGGTATCTATTGGCAGTCTATTGGTATTTTCTGCAAAGGTATCACTAATACTATTGCTCGAACTCTTTATTGTAAGATCGCAGACTTTAATGAACTTTGGAATGTGTCCGACTCCATGCACGACGCTCACCTCACATGTGAAGAAGGCGTTTACATTTACAGTGCTGTGGAACGTACACCGCATGAAAAGCTTTTTAATCATATTAGGTATAGGTCTTGGATTGGCTTGGAATATATAATGTAACATGTTACAATTCCCAATTACAGACAAACACAATCTGACTCAACTACATTAAGTGATCAGGGCTGACTGGAAAAAGTAATTGAACCTCTGTGTTATGGCTTCTCTGAACTGTAACCCTACAACAGGGGAGTTCAGCTCCAACCCTAATCAAACTCACCTAAAGAAACTAATCAAGGTCTCCAGCATTACTAGAAGGCTACAGGCAGGTGAGTTTGATCAGGGTGGGAGCTCAACTCTGCAGGACTGAGTTTGCCCATCCCTGCCCTACAACTTCTCCAAAGGCTAACTGGAGTCAATGAAGGAGATGAGATATGGGAAGCATGGGCCACACGGGTGCCCTGTCCTTCGAATAAAGGCACACATAGCCTTGTTTACTGACAAATCTGACCTTCTCAAGCAAGGTTGGTTAGTGTGAACCACACCTTGATCCAATTCACAGAATCCGCAGTAAGATACTGTCTACAATTGTGGAAACTTCTGGAGAGTTGCTGCTTTCCCTGTGAGCGGTCATCCTGCAAACTCTAAGAACACAACGGGCAACTCTGAAAGAGGTGAGGACAAACCCAAGGATAACACCAGAAGGCCTCCAGAAAACTCTTCAAACCGTGTACATCTTTGTAAGTGTGTCCACCACCAGGAAAACACTGAAGACGGATCAATGAAGTTAGAAGTGTATTGTAGACAATTTACAGGAGAAAGTCAGCACACCATTAGGTGAAAGATGAACAGGGCTGGGAAGGTTACTTTTAAAATGTATTTCACTACAGATTACAAAATACATGCTTTAAAAAGTAATCAGTAATGTATTTCGTTAGATTACTCAGGTTTAGTAACGTAATCTAAATACTTTACAATACTTTGAAATACTTAAGCTATGTAACACAACGGAACATATACTTGATGTCTTATGTTTTTCAACTCTAAATAAAAGTGACATCTACCAGTTATAAGATTTGTTTTCTTTGCATTTTTTAACAACATCAGTTTTCCACCGCATTTCTATGATCAACAACAACAAAAAAAATGTTATGTCATTTAAATCTACCAATCAATATAAATTCATTTTGAATACTGGGATTCCGTGCTGCTGCAGTCCAAGCTTCAAAACGAATCCAAACACACCAAACATATCATAAAATCAGCCAAAACAACTGGCACAGTTGTCCAAGTTATACAATAGATTTGTTTAATGAATGGACCAAACTTTAAGTGATTAGGCTACTTCATAATCCTCTCTATGGAGCGATCGGCACAAAAGAATCGCTGAGTCAAAATTGACAGGGATCGTTTCCCAAAGCTACTACGGTCGCAAGTTGTCTTTATAAGCAGTTTAACAACCACAGTTAGCTAACGATGCTTTTGGGAAACATTCCCCAGATCTATCCAGTTTAATGTGAACCATCCACACTGATTTCGTTAAACAAAAGAAATGATTCATTTAAAAGATTCACTCATCTGTTCACGAATCGAATAATGAACTCGCATTACCGCGCCAAAGATGATCTGTTCTTGAACATTACAGATGAACTTGAAGTCTTTATTCATTCGAAAAGCACACAAAGCTATCGTTGTGCTGAAAAGCCAGCTAGAAGCAAGAAATATCAGCATCATCAGACGTAAGCGTCAATTCTCACACATTTGTGCACATTTTACTGTCATTGTGATTGAGACTGGATATGGTACAGTACAGTAGTCGCGCAACACCAGCAGCGCTACAGTAGATGTCGAACAGGTCCAGCAGTGTATGTATGTTTCTAAACCATCTTCTCAATCAAATACACATCATTGATCAATATTGAGATAAAAATATCTCCTTCGCACTCAAACTCTGATTTCTGCATTATAACACAATTTAAGGCAGAACTTCACAGCCAAGCAATCCTCGCTGCAGGCCTGGTTTTACAGAGGTGCCAGAGGAAGCATCCTCAGTTGAAGCTGTAACAATAACATAATGTGCGCATTTGTGTTTGCACTCTGGAGAGCGTCAAAGGTTTCAATTTCCAGCGTGTTTTGCCTTGAGTAATGTAACCATTCACAGACATAATCTGTTTAATTTCATGAATGCAATGGGAAATCAGAGGCATTAAGTTAGTCCACTCACCCCTCGAAATGCTGTTGATTTTGTCTAGTGCTGAGCTCTGTGCACTCGCGAATCCTCTTATTATAACAAACACAATGTAAACATGATGTAACTAAGAGATTCATTGTGTAGTGTTGAGAGATTAATTGATTTTAACGGCACTTCGTAACATCGCAGTAAGCTAAGTTTAGTGACAGCTTGCTAGTTATTATAAACAGCAATAGCAATGGATGAGACAAAAATATAGAGCAAAATAGATCTGCATTAAGTTTAGAGCACCCTCAGTATTTTCAAAAGCACTCCAGTGATTTGGTTCTGGAAACAGACCTGCCCCACTGTCTTTATTGCACTATTCCTGATGTAATGTAATTTGTGTGCTTAACTTACTACAAGAGAGTGGTATATTTAATCTAATTGTTTATATACAAAGTATTCTTTATCACTATCACACAGAGTGTGTGTGGAGATGAACACATAATTACAACCTTTACTGTTTATAAATACTGATATGTGTGTGATAGATCAGGCCTGACTGGCGAAAATGAAATTTTGTGTTACTTGAATGAATTCAATTATGCAGAATGACTGGGGACGGATTGATTTACTTTACGTTATAAATAGTGATTCATTTTTCCAGTTTAACACATTAAAAAACACAGTTAATCCAGGGACGGGCCTAGGGTTGTCCACCCCACTGCTTCTGTCTCATTTTTCTTGTCATCTATATTTAATTAATCTATTTTTAATTCAAAATTTAGTGTTGATAACTTTATTCAATTTCTGTATATTTCCTACTTGCTGAAGGGCACAGGTAACTAAATATGACATTTATTATAATGGGTTTATGTGAAGATTGTTGTTTTAAGTAGTCTAATAAATGTTCAAATTGATAGCTCTTGTAATGTTGTATGGCTCATATGTGTCACATATAATGGTATACAACTGTATAATGACGTCTTTAAAAAGACAAAAGTCCACTTTTACTCACAAAACTGCTCTTGCAGAATAAGAAAATACTCTCTTGCTGGAACACATTGACACTATAACGTTACTTGTGAATTCCACATTATCCAAAGGAGCTTGAGGAGGCATCATAATGTCCTAAACATGCAAATTCACAAATGAGTGATCAGAAGAAAGAAGTAGAGTGCTCTGGAATGGCTGATTCAAAGCCCATATCGCAGTCCAAATGAAAAGCAAAATGAAAGAAAATCACACAGTTCTGGAATGGACAAAAGGTTTTTCTTTTGGTTGATATAAAAAATATAAAAAAACTGATAACTGATTATAAGACATATTTCATCATTATTTGTTCAATTATATTACCTTCACCCATCACTACTGTCCGAATAAAGTTTAGTATTGATACGCCCACATATACAAAAGTACAAAACTTTTCATGGGGTGTACTTAAGATCTGAAAGTACTACAAGTCTACAAAGCACAGTAGCAATGAACAAAAAAAAGGAAACAAATTTGAAATATGAAAAAAAAAAACTTAATTATGACTATGTTTGACATAAAATACCTTCAAATTATAAGTGGACCTTGGGAAAAAATGACACCTTTAAGGCCTAATGCAGGGCTGTCCAGTACTGATCCTGAAGCTCTGCAGAGTCCAGCTCCAACACACTTGCCTGGAAGTTTCTCGTGAGTCTGAAGAGCTGCTTCAGGTGTGTTCGATTAGGGCTGGAGCTGAACTCTGCAGAGGAACAGGTTTGGACACCTGGTCTAATGAAGCTAACATGAAAGAGAAAGGTGCAGCAGTGATCCAGGGGGAGTGGTCCAGTGTGTGTGTGTGTGCCTCACCCTCTCTCCTCCAGCGCAGTCTGCGGATGGATGCAGCTGTGATGGTGCAGTGGGAGACCCGTCTGATGCTGGGAGTGATCTCCACCTGCAGGACCTTCCTCCCCTGAGGTCCGCCCGGAGCGCTGTCCGGCAGAGAGCTCTTCATCGCATTGCCCAGCTAAACAGCACAGAGAGCGGTGAAACAGCGTGACGAGCGGCAGAGAGAATCATCCACAGACAGGAGAGGCGTCTGAATCATACCAGCAGCGGCTCTGAATACAGCTCCAGCTGAGCTCTGTACAGGATGTCATCCAAAGCCTCTCTCCCAGCATCCCACTCGCCATTATATCTGCCCAAACACACGCACATCCGTACACAAACATACTAGTAAAACACCACGGCAAACCTACTAACAGCTTAACCTGTGAAAAACAATCATGTAAAATCAATTAGAATAGAGCCACCTTGTGGCCAAAATTTAGTACAGAGTTTAAGCTAGACACTCTCGACTTGCTGCAAACTGTGCCTGATCAAAAGTCACTACAGGCTTGTATGAAGATCATTACAACACTTATATTCTTTCTAACGTAAAAAACAAACAAACACACATTCTCTTAATTTTAATGCACTGAAATACATTTGCATTTTGCATATTTCACTGTTTTTGAGTTTTTGTCATTTCCAGTTCCCAAAATTCTTAAAGGGATAGTTCACCCAAAAAAATTAATTACTCACCCTCATGTCGTTCCAAACCCACAAGACCTTTGTTCATCTTCAGAACACAAATTCAGATATTTTGATGAAATCCGAGAGCTCTCTGACCCTGCATAGACAGCAAGGGTACGACCACGATCAAGGCTCAGAAACGTAGTAATGACATAACAGTCATGCAACATCAACTGTAATTTTACGAAGCTACCAGAATACTTTTTGTGCGCAAAGAAAGCAAAAGTAACGACTTCATTCAACAATTTGTCTCCTCCGCGTCACCCTAGCGCCATTTTGGAGAGTATCACAACGCATACGCGCACTTTGATCTTAAAGTAAACAACTTTATGGTTGAACCACTGATGAAACATGGACTGATTTACCGATGTCCTTATTACATTTCTGAGCCTTGATCGTGTTCGTACCCTTGCTGTCTATGGAGGGTCAGAGAGCTCTCGAATTTCATCAAAAATATCTTTATTTGTGTTCTGAAGATAAATGAAGGTCGACATGAGGGTGAGTAATTAATGACAGAATTTTCATTTATGGGTCAACTAATCCTTTAATGGTCATCATATTCTCACTGTAGTCCAGTATTTTTTCAATAGTATGTAAGTACAGACATTACTGTGGAGGACTTTACCAACACTCTAATGAGGTTGGAAGGAGATGTCTCGGCCGTGTTCACACTTACATGGCGTGATAGACAGCAGCCAGCATCTGCACCATGAACTGGGGCTCCAGCAGCACTCGTATGCAGGGAACCGTCCAGGCCTTCAGCTGCTGACGGGGAAAGCCGCACACGCACAGCCTGCACATCAGACACAGCAGTGCTCTAACTCTCTTCATGCATAGTTCAGTGGATCATTAATAGGAATTATATTAAGAACACGTGAGAATAAATCTGTTCTCAGATATCAACGATAACAAGAACTCAGCATCCACTCTCTTCTCTCTTGTGGGATACTCTTCTTATGTGTTCGTTTACACTGGTTTTCGAAACAGCGCCACCACTTTCGCCCGTTTGTGCAACAGCAGCTGCTCCAGACACTGCTTTAAGCTCAAATCTCATTGGACGGCCCGTTTCATCACAGAGCGACGGGGAAAAAAAATTGACACACAGGACAGAAAAAATAATCCTTGCTTTTTTGCGTCGCAAATGATCGCGTCTGGTGTGAATAGCCCCATTAGGGATCTATTGTTTCAATTCAAAAGCGTCATTGCGCCGAATTTTCGCTTTTAGTGTGAAAAGGCCTTAAGGCTATAAGTTCACACTGCAGGCAAATGTGGCCCAAATCTGATCTGTTTTTCTCATGACAGTGTGAACAGCACAAACCACATGGAATTCCAATTTGTGCCACTTCCATATGTGGTACTAAATCCGATACAGGTCAGATGTTTTGCAATAGGACCTTTCGCACTGCTTTAGTTCCAGAACTAAAAGTACAGTACTAAAGTACTAGGACGATTTTTCACGAACTATTTCCCAGTACCATTTAAAGGGTTGCATTCGCACCGACAGTGGGTACTAACAAGTGACGTAAGCTGGTCGACAGCGGCGTTATTTGTACGTGGCGTTCAACAACGTAAACAAAGACGACCAACGTTAACAACAGGAGGATGGAGGATGCTGTGATCGGAGCTGTGTTTTTGTTGTGTCTCGCGGGTTTTACAATAATGGACATGGAATTTCGACATATATGTCAAGCGATTGAAAGAACGGAAAGGAGGACTAAGAGAATCTCTTACATTTCATTGAGGCTGATAGAAGAACAAACGCCGTAGACGAAGTGTTCAGGTAAATGCCATTTATAAATGCTCTCAGTATGATACAATGTTTACACAGTATATGTTTACATGGTGTTTTAAATCATGGCGGGTGAGGGCGTTTTCGTACGCGTTTAGCCAATCAGCGCACACTTACGTCACGGATAGTTCCTAGAGCTGTTTTAGACCCTACTCTGAAGTAGGAGCTAATTTAGTTCCTCCAAATGGAGTTCCTGGAACTAAACCGTTTGTAGTTCCCGCGGTGCGAACACGCCAAAAAGTGGGTAGTTCCACAATTAGTTCGGATACTATGAAAAGGTTCCTGCGGTGCGAAAGGCCCTAATGTGACAACAATCTGAACAATTCAAGTGAAATTTACGTCACTCTAGATCACCATTCCACAGGATTCTGTGCTCATGGGAGTTACTTTAAAGATTTTTACAAATCAGAGTTGTCAAAGAATCAAAATTTATAAGTATTACAGTGACAACTCTATATACAAACAAAACATGAAAGCTTGTATCTTGGTTTCACAACTCTTCTGTCACATCCTTGTCTTTATTTGTCATATTGGCTGTGCATAATTTCACTAGCTTCTGCAGCAGATCACACTATAAATAAACACATAATTGCTTACTTTGTCCTCCGTGTTTACTTTCATATGACAGGATGCTGCACAAGTGTTGCCAAATCCACAGTTTTCCCTCGGAATCAGGCTTCTTTTTCCACTGTTGCCGCGGGTTGTTTTTCAACTTCGTGGGTTGAAGTGACCCCATTAATGCAATTTATAAAACAGTTTTTTTGAAAACCTGGCAATCCTGTTCATATTGTTCTTTGGCACATGCGAGTCAGTTCAGAATCTGTTCACACTGGAAATCTGATACTGGCCACATTTAAAACAATGTGAACAGCTATGCAAAAAAATCAGATCTGAGCAAAAATCGGAATTGAGCACTAAGGCTCGCAGTGTGAACGTAGCCTAAGCTGTTTCAAATTGTGCTCTAGAAATAAACTTGATATTGACCAGTCCACATTCAGCTCCAGTGTGGAGAGTCACCGTCACGCTGTGTCCTGAACGCGACCGTAACCATACGCTAACGACAAAAACTGCAGTGTGTTGGGCTAAAATTATACTTGTGCTCAGTTATGACCATATTCCTACTGTGTTTCATTTATGCTGGTAATTCACTTTCACAGTGAAGCCCCCATGATGACTGGCCTGCCTCTGATGTTAGTGCTGTCTCTGGTTTCGGTGAGATCTCACCGTGAGCTCATCCTGCAGACGGCCCGGTGTGAAGAGGGGGGCATGTAGACCACAACCGAATTATAACACAGCATCAGGAAACACAGCACCTCAAACCTGCAGATCACAAAAATCACCCGCATCAGCAGCGGCTGCCACCAGTGTGTGTGAACACTACAGATTTAGGACTAATCTCATAGACCCTTTCTTTGGGACATCTTAACTGAGAGAAAGACAGTTATGAGAGTTATGAGGACAATGACCTGTTCTGGGCAGTGAAGGTCTCTCTCTGCGGGTGCAGGCTGCTGTAGATCACTCTGATCAAGTCATGCTGACAGAGAGCGCCCTCAGTCAAAGCCATGGAGCCCAGACTGGACGGCTGAACACATGAACACACACACAGTGACACTAAACAGAGGTTAGGGACACCACACACATGCTACTGTTAGCACATCTAATACAGCAGTGGCTCTGGAGCAGCTCAGCACTGCACATTTCACCTGTCTCTGCAGAGAGAAATCTCTGAAATGTGTCCTGCTGAGGGACCTCCAGCAGCAGGGTAAGGAAGCTTGATAAGGTTGATAATGATAAACTGAGCTGAGCTGGGTTAAGTCAGTAGGCGCGCACCAAATCGTGTACTTATGCACTATTCTATGACGATTTGTAGTATAAATAGTATGAGTAGTGTGTTCCCACTGAAAATTTCAAAAATAGAAAATACACTTTAAATACCCGGATGATGCACTTAAATAACCGAAAAAAATGAAGTGTGGAACGTTGGACACTTCATGCACTCAACTCGCAGCTTTAATTACGTCGCGAAGGAGGGGGGGCTATCAGACTCTGATTATTAATGATGAAATAACCTTTTAAAATTCATACACTTCATAGTTGAGTACATAGTGCATAAGTACATAACGTATAAGTGTATAGTGCGCCATTTGGGATGCAGTTAGTGTTTACTTAATTTCAGTAGGTGTTCACTAAAGACTTCAGTAAAAGAATTATAGTCAAAATATAAGAATTAGAGAACCAGGCAGCCAAACGTGTTACAAGTCAGACACTTTACACATTCTAATGAGATTGCCGCTAATGACACAAAGATGCCACTACAACAGGGTTGTGGCTAGAAGGGATACATCTAAAACGGGAAGCGAACAATAAATTCAATTTTCTACTTATTAGATTGTGTTTTATTAACGTCTACACCTACCCCAACCTTAAACCTACCCCTTACAAGAAATGTAATTATTGTTGTACAGCGTGACTAAAATGATGCTATATTGATTTGTGCATGCCCAGGAGTTTTAGCTGTATCCCTTCTAGCCTTAACCCTACAACAGTGATGAGAAAGGCAGCTACAGTGCTAAAATATGGCATCAGCACTTCTGCTTCAGAGATCTTCTATTGAAAAGGACTTAAACAATTCATTTCCATTAATAAGGCTGCACTACAAACAGTCCTCATTTCTCAGTTTGACTGCATGAGCTGCACATCTTCCATCAGGCTCTATTTTTTTATTTGTCAGGAGAATAATGTAACGCTTGGTATTGCATTTGTTACACTGGCATCACCAGGATTTCTGTGATGTTTCTCCAAACGCTCACGTCTCTCTCCAGGTTGTTTGACACGGCCCTTTAAAACTCGGTTTTCTCCACTTTTTTCACTAAAATCTGCAGTCCTGATCAGCAGTGTTTACTGGAATATTTCTGAAGCTGGGAAATACAACATTTACCTGTCAAAATGACTAAAAGCACTTTGGCTTGATGTTTAATTCATGCAGCATACACATTACATAATACATGATGTTAAGGAATAATTGACCACAGGCTGTTGAATTATTGAGAAATATTGTAATGACCACAGCACTTCTCACCGTGACCGCAATTCTGTTCAAGAATTTAATGGATCAGAGTCAATTATGTTTACACTTCTAGGTTTCATGAAGAGTATAATGTCACCTCACTGTACACGGTTTCTGCAAATGCTTATTATTGCTTTCATAGATGGAACCTTTATCTGGACCCATCCGAGCATCAGCCATGTTCCTCACCAACATGATTTATCTCTATTATTAATGTTGAAAATCTCAAAGGCAGTGTTTGGTTTTGCTTTGAGACACTGGCATTTTCCCAACAGGAATCAAGGCCGGTCCTGTGGAAGCCACTCTCTTATTTATTCCTTTCCTCAATAATAGGTTTGCCATCAATAATGCATGATAAATACTTCATTAAAGATGTTAGTGAGGAGCCCGCAAACATTGGAAATACATTATCTGATGTTCAGATGGTTTCCATTATACAGTGAGCTTCACAAAAAAGCTTTTTTAACTTTAAAGGGGTCATATAATGCTATATCCACTTTTACAAGTTGATTGTACTGAAATGTGTGTTGGCAGTGCCTGTACACAACCATCCTATAATGATAAAAATCCATTCAGTGTTTTTTTTTTAATCTCCTAATATGTTTTCCCCTGTCTCAAATCGAGCTGTTCGTCTTGTGACGTCACAAGATCGGAGGCCCCTCCCACGATTGTTGATTGACAGGAGCGTTTCAACACAGACCCGCCCCTGAGCGAGCTGTCATCATAGTCCGCCATTGTTGATACGCTGGAGCAGAATGGCGTCTAAGCGATCCTGGTGTTCTGTTCTTGGGTGTAATAACGAACACAGCAGTCGTTTTGATGTTCCTAAATCAGAACCGCTGAGTTTTGTTTTCGAAGAGAATAGTCCCCCAGATCAACCTCAATTCTTTCATGTTTGCGCGAATCATTTCTCACCAGACTGCTTTATAAACGAGGGACAGTTTAAAGCTGCTTTTGCCAATAAGCTGCTCCTGAAAAAAGGATCGGTACCAACTATTCGTGTTCCTGCTGCACCTCCGGAAGAAGTGAGCGTAACATTTTATTAACCTTTATATTAATCTTTGCTAATCGCTTGCATGTTTCACCATGAATGTGGCTAAAGTTTACACTAACTTTCATTACGTGAAATCAAGTGTTCATTACGTGAAATCAAGTGTACATTATGGCATGTTTTCTATGTATGACGTTCTCAATATAATTAATAATCCCACGTTTGTAATGAACAACACGTTATGGTTATTGTGTTATTATAAACTGTGTACGCTGTGGTGAAGTTAACGCGGTAACAGTACATTAAGCTTACTTTTGTAGATGGTTTATAACGGTGTCTGTTACTGATTAATAAGTAATAACAGTACAGTACAGTAACGTGTTGTAACAGTACATACAAAGATAGATCAAAGTGACATTACGTTAACCAACCATTCAGAAACGTCCTGTTCGAGCCTTAATTGTCGAACTTCTTCGGGGCCATCATCTTGTTCCGGGTCCGACTCCGGTTCAAATTGATATGGTTGCACAGTGTCCTCAGAAACTCCCGCTGCCATTCTTCCGCCAAAAGATACCCTCAACTGTTGTCAAGGCAACACTCCACGTGTGTTGTGTCACGCCCCACAGAGCAGAGGGGCGGGGTGAGCAGAGCTCACGATCATTTAAAGGCACATGCACTGAAATGGCGTGCTGAACAGAGAGCTGTTTTTGACCAGGTAAAATGAGTGTTTTCTTACAATACTAACGAGAATTTTTAATTAAAGTATATTACAAACTTTTCATTTAGACCCTAAAGAATCATATTAACTTGTACAAAAATGGCATTATATGACCCCTTTAATAAAGTGGTGCTCTCTGTGTTAAGTGCTCTTTTTAAGTTCATGTTAAGTAATACAGCATTGTGAATATTAAAGTAGTAGTTCACTTCCAGAACAAAAATGTACAGATAATGTACTCACCCCCTTGTCATCCAAGATGTTCATGTCTTTCTTTCTCAAGTCGTAAAGAACTTATGTTTTTTGAGGAAAACATTTCAGGATTTCTCTCCATATAATGGAAAAAATCGTCCAACATCGCTGCAGAAGTACTGACCCAGTGTTTATAAAGTGAACATGCAAAGAAGGTCAAACGCCCTTTACAAAAAAAAGGGTAAAACAGCGATGTAGGACGATTTTGAAGTTGGAGGAGAAAATGAGATGGGAGTTTTCGATATACCCTACTTGTCATGAACCGGAATGCACAGAGTTCACACAGAGCTACACAAGACGAGTATTTGAGGTTAAAAAGTATATAAATTGTAATTTTTTTTTTTAGAAAATAACATCGTTTCGCTAGATAAGACCCTTCTTCTTTAGCTGGGATCATTTAGAGCCGTTTGAAGCTGCATTTAAACTGAATTTTGGAAGTTCAAACTCGCCGGCACCATAGAAGTCCACTATATGGAGAAAATTCCTGAAATGTTTTCCTCAAAAAACATAATTTCTTCATGACTGAAGAAAGAAAGACATGAACATCTTGGATGACAAGGGGGTGAGTACATTATCTGTAAATTTTTGTTCTGAAAGTGAACTACTCCTTTAAGAAATGCAAATGTATAAAAAAAACATCAACTGATGCTGTAAAGAGGTGTTCATTATTAGGTTGTTAATGCATAGTAGTAATTCAAGCTATTAATGCAACGAAATCTGTACAAGTTAACATGAACAAATATTAACTGATGCTGTAAACAGATCTCGCTCACTGTTAGTTCACGTTAACTAATGCACTAATTAATGTGACCAAATACCTTTAAACTCATGAGACTCAGTAGATTCCTTGGGCCAAACAGAGTCGATTGGTACCCAGTGTTCCTATGTCTGCATAAACGGTCCAGTTTACTCAAAGAAACAAGCTCATTTCACACAAACATGACTGAAAGTTCATTGCACTTAGAAGAAATACTCAAACTGTCAGTAAATACTGTAAGAATAAATGTTGAACTGATGTGTTATCTCTGCTAGTGTTTCATGTGTTGTCACGCTTTTCTTTAGCGGGCTCAAATGAAGTAAATTCACAGTACTCTTAAATACTGCTTTGTAAACGTACATGATGTAAGGTAACCGGCTGCCCCGAATCAAACTCGTGTTTTACAGCCGTTTGCAGTTTCGCTGTAAAATGTATACAGTAGATGTTCTGGATGTGACTGTGGTACTGAAGGGAGGAACATCCTTCAGTCCTGAGGTTTAACAGGAGGTGTAAATGTGAGCTGTTCTTTACCTCATGATATATGGATGGCTTGGACAGGGATGGGATCATGAATGATAACAGCTTGCTGTTTCCATCTTTATCCACGATTTCCTGCAAAACAAACAATAATGGGTGTGACACAATCAGGTTAGAGTATTTTTTTCCTTAAAAGTTTCCATTCATTTGTTACATGAAATTTGTTCCTTTCAATATTACATTAAATGTGGAAAATGACCTATAGATGCCTTTTTCTATTTTTTTTTTAAAGCTACCATTTTAACAGGGATGTGTAAACTTTTAATACCCACTGTAGTATATATATCACCTTATGTGAGTGTGTGTATGTACTGTATATATCAAACGTTTAATATAGAGCTGGGCAATAATAGAGTTTACTGGCGGTTAAGATTTGCTAGCTAGTACATACTGCTGAGTGAGTGTACTGTAAGTATGTGGGTAAGGTTGGATATACTTATAGTAGTTGTAGAATTTGTTATTAATTACTTTAATTAATTTGAGTTAATTTGCTAAGTGGTGACTAGGGCTGGGTATCGTTCAAAAATTTTCGATACCGATACCTTGAGTTCGATACCGGTTCCTGAACGATACTTTTTTCGATACCAATTTTATGAAATCAGTTTTAACAAGATTACATTATCTCAAAAAAACTTTGGTTTTATTTTTCAGCTTGTTGACATTTATACAGACTCAAAGCCTCATCTCCTGAGCCACTGCACAAAGGAGCAAAATATATCCAACACAATAAATCAGTGCAAATAATTTTAATAAAGCTCAAATAGTTTTCTGTTAGGCTACGTTTACACTAGTGCGTGTTTGTTTTAAAACGCATAGCTCAGACAAAATCATCATTTCTATTTATTTATTCTAGGTTGTTAAAGACTTCAAGAAATTGAAAATCTTTATCCACTTTCATAAGTGGGTGTTTTATTTTCTTTCACCATATGTTTTATTGTTATTAAATTCTGTGTTGTAGTATGTCTAATTATTTGAATGCATAAAAACTACTTAGTTTATTCAAATTTATTCTTAAAATAGCCTTATGAAATGTTTTATTTTTCCTCAGAAATTCTGTGTTCTGTATCTGGTTTTCAAATGAAGGCATAAAACATTAATTTCATTTATCTTTTAAATTATTGAAAATCAAACTTTATTTATTTATTTATTTTGGCAAACAAATTTTTACTATTTTATTAAAACATGGTATAAATGTTGTGTGTTCATTACTTTTAAATATATTAAGTTTTAATAATTTTAGTAGTAGCCTAGTAGTAGCATTATGTACACTCTGCTGAACAATATTAATATATTTCTGCCGCCGTGTCTTCCAAGTTAAACTGAACTTTTATTTTGACGGGTTGCCATGAATACATTTACAGTTCTGTGTGTGAATGATATGACGCTAGTTTTACTCAAATCAAATGGTAAAATGCTCATGGAGTGACTCTCAGAGCAGTTCTGGAGATGTTGTTCATGTGTTTATGAGCTCATTTAGACGGCAGACGCTGAAATGACCGCGAGCGTCACGCGCGCTTCAGTCTGTGTGTAGTAAACGAAACCACGGGATATAGAGAGCAGACTGCTCCGTGCGCTTTCGACTCGCTCTTGCGGATGTCAAACACTGATCGATCTGCGGCGCGGCGCTTCTAGTCGAACACACCTAGTGCTGCAGGCTTATTGCCTCACTGACGCTGATGAGATTAACCCCTTAGGTATCGAAATTTGGTACCGAACGACAAGACGTTTTTCGATACTCGGTGGTATCGAGGCAATTCGGTCAGTGCCTAAAAAGTATCGAACTCGATACCCAGCCCTAGTGACATTGAGAGTTATGATGCCTGTGAGGTTTAGTTTATTTTGTAACAACTGAATACAGTGAGAAGCCTAATTACTGTGTACTAATGTGTGTATCTCTGACATGGTTAAATGATGCATAGAAATGACAGGGTTAAAAATGTTAATCATATCAGCTCCCCTAAGCAGTTTCAAACAATGATTAGTCCAGAAAGAATGTTTCCAAATCTGAACACATGAATCGTAAACTGATTGGTTTCTAGTTTACTCCTGGTTGGTTATTTCTCTTTCCCAGCCACCTGCTTCACATTCTTGTATTCAAAATCATATGCTCAATTACTGATCATTTTCGATCATCAGTTTTGTATTGAGAACACCATGCTAACTAAGATGATTCAGTGTTTCTCTAATAATAAATCTTGGGTTACCCCTGAGTTTAAAGTGCTTTTAAATGAAGAGGGCTTTTATTTTAGGAAAATAAGGGAAGGAAATGACTACTATAGAAGACGAAACAGCTGAATGGTGCACAAGAGGCATGGACGTAACATCTGGAAGTGCCACACCATCTGGAGAGCACTCAGCCATGAGTAACCACAGGTAATCAGCTGAATGTAAGAGATTTAATGCTGGATCCACCAACAGGCAGTCAGGTAATGGTTTCATCTGCAGCCTCCATCTCTCTCACAGTACTGTCAAGACTCTCTTTCAAAGCTACTGTTCAGTTTGTATCATTCACCTAGTGCTCCCCTAACCTCTGCCTCTCCATCTATCATCTCTCAGGGGTCTGATCATCTTCTTGACCTCTACTGAAAAGCAGTGGTCTTGTGGAAGACTTCTTGTGCAGTGCCTATACCTATTACTGCTAACCCCAGGCATCGTAAGCACTACAGGCCAGCAGCGTTAACACATGTGATGAAGACATGAGAGAGACTTGTTCTTGAACAGCTTCAACCCCTGGTGTGCTTAACTGTGGCGCCACTGCTGTTTGCCTGTCAATTCAGTAATGTATAATTCAGTAATCTTCCCTCTACAGTTCAGGAGCAGTGACAATGAAGGATCTGATGTCTACCAATGACAATCCAAACTGCCATCTCCAGATCAGAGGGTATGTAGAGGGGTGTATGAATGAAGCAACTCCATTAGACATGATGGCACAAGACTAACACCGTGTCCACACTACACGCGACGCAACAGAATCAATCAAATATCACAGCCAATCAGAAGAGTGTGTGGGCGGGCTCTTCCTTGAAGCACACTGCAATCGCAAAGAAATGGATATGTTTATAATCTAATTCATAAATATTTAACATCATTAAATGTACATACTGAGTGACTGACAACATCTTTGTAATGGAATACTCCTGTTGGTTCGCACTGTTCACAGTTTTAACGTACATCTTATTTTCAAGATCTGAGGTAAACTATCTGTTGTTGCTTTCAGTATGGCTATAACGGTCACGCATGATATTCAAACTCACATTAGACACGTTTAACTTTGAATAAAGCACATAATCAGTACCTGAGATTATCACTGTCATTAGTTTGTATGTTGTTGTTCTAGCCGCGGCATTGCAGAAATAGAAACCGTTTCTAAATTAGAAATTTCGCGTGTCGCCGTTGCGGCTAGTTAGGACAAAAACTCAGATTAAGATGTAAAAGATACCTTTTATCGTGTGCCGTGACATCACATCGCGTGTAGTTAGGACACGGTGTAAGAAGTACTTTGAAGATGAAGAGTAGAGTTTTCAACTGTATACAGTACTTAACAGGGAGCCAAAGAAGCTGATAACGGAACAGTGTGATGTGGGCTTACTGGTTTGTGTGAGAACATGAGCAGAACATGAGTTCTGAGCAAGCTGTAGACACTGAAGTAATTTATTGTGTAAACCAATTAAGAGTGAACATCAGTAATCTGATTGGGAAGTAATGAAGGCTAATTGTTTCAGTATCTTTACAACTGAGGGAGGACCAAAGATGAGAAATACGATGGAGTTGACAAAATTAGGACATGATGACCTTGTTAATATGGGCTATAAAACTGAGAAAAAGTCAAATGTCACTCCCAAATTTCGTATAGCTGGTGAATGTCTAACCAAAGTAGAAATAAGATGTTTGGGGCAAACTAACAAGATTTAATTCTGTCAGGATTTAGTTTCAAAAAGTCAGATGCCATCCATTTTTTCAGACTATGAATACCCTGATAGCAACAGACTCCGGGGCGGATCCACCCTCAAGTCGGCAGCTCTGCTGTACTGTCAGACTCTGTTTGGTCATTCGCCCAGAATATACCCCGCCTCCGGACCGCGCACTGTCAGTTAGTGGACTCATTATGGACACTGCGTGGATTCTCAATCCAAACGCGTTTTTTTTTTCTCTCTTTTTTTTTTTTACCGGTGCCGTGACATCTCAGAAATCCTCCTCAGAGTGGAGAAGAACATTAACATTAATAAATTAATGAATTTCCTTGTTAGTGTTTTTAATTTTTGAAATTGCGTTGTGTAATGTCCAGTTAAGGCTCTTTGGCATTATTAGCATTATCGTAGATTTGAGTAATAACAGGCCTATTTGGACGGGCTCTCCTCCTTTCTGTGGGACGGGTAGTTTAGTTGGCTATCTGGATTTTAATCCAGTCCTGATTGTAGGCTATATGTAGGTATTTTTTCACCCCTCTTCAGGAATAACTGCAGGCGAGAATAAACTTTTTTCAATAAATTCGGTTCTAGAGTATTTCAAGTTTATTTTTGCTTATATTTCGACAAATATATTCCCCAACTCTCCTCGTAATTTTAGTAGCTACATGAAATAAACTAGCGGACTCATTACGGATGCTGGGCGGATTCGCGATCCGAACGCGCTTTTTTTCTAACAGTCAGAAATCATCCTCCTCAGAGCTGCGGCCTGTCAGGCTGAATAGGACTGAACACGGCAAGAATTGAATACTGTTAAAATATGCTTTATCTGTACAGTTGTCAGGGGTACTCTGAAACTCAATTCGGCCACGCGCACAGAATATGCCCCGCCTCCGGACAGCGGACTCGCTACAGATGCTGGGCGGATTCGCTGAACTGACGCGCCTTTTTCAGCTGTCGCCGTTGCTGAGTGATCGTCCTTAGAGTGCAGAAGCCGGAGCCGGCAGGTCGGAAAACGGTAAGAATAGTTAAAATATGTTTTATTTATACAGTTATGAGCCAGTAATATAACCGTTCATTGATTATGTTTGATATCTTTGATTCTAAAATGATCATTAAGCTAAGGTACATTCGCTCTTCAGTTGTCATTAGCGTAGATTTGAAACGTTAAAAATAGATTTGGTAGATAACTTTTTGAGTAAAAAGCTATTTGGACGGGACTTCTTTCTTTCTGGGTGGTGGGGTGATTAAAATTAGCTATCCGGATTTTAATCCAGTCCCGAGCGCCTATTTGATAATTTTTTCGTCCATTTTCCAGTAAAATAGCAGGCGAGAAATAAGGTTAGGCCTGCCTACTTTTTACACTCATCTTGTTCTCGTACTAGTTCGAGTCTGTTTTTGTTTACTTTTTGACATATATTCTGCTCCTTCCCATGTGATGTTTCAGATAATTATTTCATATCATACTAAATCATATTAAGATACTGTGTGTGCGTGTGTGCGTGCGTGCGTGTGCAGCTTACAGCTCATTCATTCAGTCGTTGTTGGAGTCATCTTGCTATTTCAGCTGCCAGAGTAAAGTAAGTTTAAATAGTTTTAAACTTTAAAACACAAAGTTTGGTTCTTTCCACAACTCACTGGTTGCAATCTGTCTTTTTTTGTTCCTGTAACATTTCTTTTAGATAAAATGAATAGAAAAACTGTACCTGTCTCCAGCTCTGCCTTAAGACGGAGGACTCATATAGATGTAGATAAACGACTTAAAGAAATTAGGGATGACTGCACACATTTTAATGACTTTCAGATGACAACAGAGAGGGACCTTGTAGATGTCAATAGAGAGTTAGAAAGTACAGATAATCCAGCTTGTTCAGACATTTCAGCTGAACTATTCTTTAGTGAGGAGGAAGGTGGTGTGGAGGTAGATGCAGACGTACATGAGGGTTTTGTGGTTGGCAACTGTGATAGACCGATTCAGTCATCTGATTCTGAAAATTCAGATGATGAACTCTCTGAGACATTTTCGCTCTCTGACAGCATTTCCAACTGGGCCATACACTTTGGCATTTCTTTGGTTGCTTTGACAGCACTATTGTGCATACTTCGCATTTGCCATCCTGATCTTCCAAAGGATGCTAGAACCCTCCTTAGGACTAAGACAAAGTATTCTATTCTAGAAAGGGCTGGGGGACAGTACCACTATTTTGGTATTCTGTCATCAATTAGGAATACGCTGTCTAAATACATACACACACTGTCAGACAGTTTCAGTTTGAAGCTGCAAATAAACATTGATGGGCTTCCTTTGTTCAAGAGCTCTAGTCTGCAACTGTGGCCCATCCTTGGTCTGCTACTGAGTGTTCCCATGAAAGAACCAGTAGTGATAGGTTTGTTCTGTGGACCAAAGAAACCAAGC